>OVBE01003273.1:0-27407 GCA_900406425.1 Iberis pinnata
TCCAATCAAAGGTTTACAAAGTGTTTTTGATAAAAAGTTGGATATCAAAAACTAGGTCTTACAAAGTGTTTAAAACAATTTATTTTTTCCTTTTATTGGTCGATATCGGCCAGATTGGCCGGTACAGGTGGCCGGTATGAGTATCGGTCGGACACAACCGGTACACACTGGCTGGTATGTGTGTATCGGGCCATGTGTACCGGCCTAACATGCCCGGTATGATTTCTTCATGTTTTGTATCGGGCAAGTTGACCGATACACACTGGCCGATATGCTCATATCGGACCATGTGTATCGGGTGAATCCGTCTGGTATGCTTTCTTCTGCGAGCAGCTTGACCAGTTTTCAGTATGGGGTCCATAACTCTCTCACCTTTGAAGATATGATGGCATGTGATAGCTCTTTGGAAATCTGATTCAATTTTCTACAACTTTGATGCAGAAGTATTCTCCTAATTCTCAGTGGACGGTAGTGTAAAAGATGCATCTTTGGGGTGAACGGTTCGGAGCTTCAAATCTAACGGATCACAACTTTGCCGGTTCATATCTTGCAACTCCCTAGGGCGTTTAGGGTGATCTTTGGTTTTTTGGAAAGGCTTAATGCATGACTATAAGATTGTTCAAGATGCCATGATGAAATTTCCGTTTTAATATCCCCAAATTTCTTGATCTTTAAGGCTTGTTGTTTTGATCCATATTAAGTCTCCTTTTTGGCTCTTTTGTATCCAAATGATCTCTCTTTTGAATTTATTCATCTTCAACACCTGAAATATGAAATGATATGCAAATGCAACCTATATGTGCCTAAATTCTAGTGAATCTACCTAAAATGGATGCAAAACAAAGCTATAAATATGCTAAAATACAAGTACCAGGTCCAACAGAAATCGCGTATCACTTGGTTAAAGAATGGCGACCATAACAAGGGTTTCTTCCACCGAATCGCTTCTTCACGTACCAGCCGTAACACAATCTGCCGCCTCCTCTTGCCATCAGGACATGAGACCACAGACGTGAATGAGATCAAAGCGGAGGCAGTCCGCCACTTTCAGAACTTCCTCCAACACTCTGATCCTATTACTCCTATACCCCTTGACTCTCTTGATCGGTTGCTCACATATCGTTTTCCTCTTGTTGCAGGTGAGGCGCTGACAACGCCTATCACAGGTACAGAAATTCATGACACTATATTCTCCTTACCTTCTAACAAAGCACCAGGTCCAGATGGATACACCGCGGAATTCTTCAAAGCTTCCTGGGAACACATTGGCGTGGACTTTATTACCGCTGTCCAGTCTTTCTTCCTGTATGGTTTTCTTCCACGAGGTGTGAACGCTACTCTTATCTCCTTGATTCCCAAAACCGACAATCCACATACTATCAGAGACTACAGGCCCATTTCATGCTGCAATATCATCTACAAAGTCATCTCCAAGATCCTTGCTAACCGCCTCAAGGTATTACTTCCTGATTTTGTTGCACCAAACCAAAGCGCCTTCATCAAAAACCGTCTTCTGCTTGAGAACTTTCTATTGGCAACAGAACTGGTCAAAGACTACCACAAGATAACAATCACGCCGCGTTGTACTCTAAAGCTTGACATCTCAAAAGCGTTTGATTCGATCAACTGGGATTTCATTCTCACCATACTCCAGGTTTTACACTTTCCCCTTATCATTATACACTGGATTCGTCTCTGCTTGTCCACGGAAACTATATCTGTAAACAGTGAATCTGCGGGCTACTTCCCGAGCTCCCGCGGACTGCGCCAAGGTTGTGCTCTTTCCCCTTACCTTTATGTTATAGCGAATGATGTCCTCTCCAAATTCCTAGATGTCTCGGCATCCATGGGTAGTATTGGGTATCATCCACATTGCCATAGATTGGGTCTTACGCATTTATGTTTTGCAGATGATATTTTGGTCTTTTGTGATGGTACCCCAGGTTCTCTTCACGGTGTCTTACAGGTCCTGGAGACTTTCGGCGACGCTTCCGGGTTACGTGTGAATCTCGCCAAGTCTTCGGCGTTCGTTCCAACGAACCCATCGCCTGCATTACTCACGGCAATCACGACATATGGGCTTCGTCGGGAAGACCTCCCTATTCGATACCTCGGTTTACCCCTCACAACCAAACGGCTCAGTCGTAATGACTATGAGCCCCTGGTTGATCGCATTCGTTCTCGACTAAATTCTTGGTCCACTAAACTTTTATCTTTTGCAGGCTGCTTACAGCTCATCCAGTCAGTTACTGTTAGCACCATCAATTTCTGGCAATCTGCGTTCCGTTTACCGAAAAGCTGCTTAAAACTGCTGAGTAGTTTATGTAGCAATTTCCTGTGGTCGGGCTCACCAATATCTTCCTCCTCTACCAAGGTAAGTTGGACTGATGTTTGTTTCCCCAAAGCCCAGGGTGGTCTCGGTATTAGACGTTTTGAAGATACGTCCACGGTTTTTTCTCTATCCTTGATCTGGCGGTTACATACCAACTCAAGCTCCCTCTGGACAGCTTGGACGCGCTTATATCTACTACGCCAAGGAACTTTTTGGGACCTCTCACCCACTATAGCCGCTGGTTCCTGGATTTGGCGCAAGTTGCTCAAACTCCGTCCTCTTGCCGCCTCATTTATTAAAACAAGGTTAGGTAATGGGTCCACCACCTCTTTTTGGTTTGATAATTGGTCCTCTCTTGGTTCATTGTATAAACTCGCAGGTGATGTCGGCATTCGTGAGTTCGGTATACCGCGACACTCCACCGTCGTGGACGCGGCTAACTCCGGCACCTGGCAGCTTAGGCGCTCTCGGCGCCTCTCCCTGGGCTCACTCTACTGTACGATCACAGCCCTACCAACCCCAACCCCGGCAGCTGGTCCTGATATTTGTCTCTGGAATCATGGCAATGACCAATACCGTGACGTTTTCAACTCTACCTCCACTTGGAAACAGATTTGTCACTTAATCCCTATAAAATCTTGGTCCTCTGTTGTCTGGTTCAAACAATCTATTCCCCGTTACGCCTTTATCTCGTGGCTTGCATTTCTTGACAGGTTATCTACAGGTCGTAGAATGCGAACATGGGGACGAGTGCAGCACTGTGTCTTTTGTGGCGAACCGGATGAGACAAGGGATCATCTCTACTTTGCCTGTCTATACACTTACACTTTGTGGACCGAGCTCACTTCCAATATCCTCCACAACCGCCTTTCTCCTGACTGGCAGCGCACAATCTCCACCTAACAGCACCGTGCTTCCTCCTCTCTCGATGCCGCGTTACTACGTCTTAGTCTCCAAGCAGCCATTTACTCCATCTGGCGTGAGCGCAAGGCTCAGTGCCACGACAATCCATGGCAGCCATACTCCCACCTACTGCGCACGATAGTCAACACTATTCGGCTGCGGATCCTTAGCTTGCAGTACCCGTCACACTCTCGCTACCATGGGCTCTATTCCCGCTGGATTGCCCTCCATCCGACCATTACCTGATGCGCAGCATTTTCTGCCACTGCAGCTCACCGGAGCTCTTCTTCATTTCTTGTCCTTTATTACAGATTTTACTTTATGGATATATGGTTCCGATTGTCTTGGTGTGTACTCTTTTCCCAGGTTCTAGTTTTATCCCACAGGGTTTTCTAGAATCGGGTTTTAACGAGGCCACCATGATAATCACATTAGGAACCATATATAGATTGCTTGAGTCTTGACCAAACATTCTTTTGTAAATAACCTCTATTCTTCGGTTTAATCAATTTAACATTTCATCAAAAAAAAATACAAGTATATCACCTGTGGTGTTCATAAGTGCAGTCACTGGTAAGCAACGTGATGATAGACTAGTTGTATGGGCTGGTCGTGGTGGATTCGTTGGTAACCAAGGTTCATATCCCAATTGAATCGATTCTCCATTCCCTAAATCAGCACGTAGTCCTTTTGTAAGAAGTTCTTTACCAAAACAAATAGAACGCCATCCATAAGAAGCGCGGTTATTTGCATTTGCATTTGAGAAACTTTTATCCTTATAGTAGCGTGCCCTTAACAAACTACTAATTAATGACCTTGGTCGGTTTAAAATCTTCCAAGCCTGACTAGCCAGTAGAGCCTGATTTAACATGCTTAAATCCATAAAACTTAACCCCCTTGTCGTTTTGGGTATTTCAAACATTGCCATGATAGCCACGATTTTTTATCTTGTGTCGATAATCCTCCCCACAAAAATTTAGACATTTGTCGTTCCAATCTTGTAGTAATGTTGAAGGTAATTGAAAACAGTTCATAGTGTACACTGGCATTGCCATAGCCACGCTCTTTAGTAGGATTTCTCGTCCAGCAGGTGACAAATAACGACATTGCCATCCCGAAGTCCGTTCCTTGACTTTGTCTAGGATATATCAAAATAACTCAGACTTCTTCTGAGTGAACTGTTCTGGCAAACCTATATATTTTCCACCTCTGCCCACTTTGTGTATACCAAGTAAGTTTTTAATTTGGGCTCGAGTGTGTTCAAAAACCTTCGTTCCAAACGTTATGGCAGATTTATCAAAATTGATTAGTTGACCCGAACTACTTGCATACACATCAAAGATCTCCTTTAGCTTAGTAGTATTAGCGACATCAGCTTTCAGGAAAAAAAGTGAGTCATCCGCAAAGAGTAAATGGCTAATTGATGGAGTTTGACGGCATATCTAATCCCTTGTAGCTCACCTCTTAGGGTTAGCAAATGAATTAAGGAACTTAAAACATTAGCACATAAAATAAAAAAATATGGGGAGAGTGGATCACCTTGTCTAAGTCCACGTTGAGGCTTGAAATATCCATATGGGCTTCCATTTATCAAAGTTGAGAATGAAACTGTTGTTACACATTAAAGAACCCACCCAATCCATGTTAGGGCCGTAAAACAAACTCAAGAAAACACCATTCAAGCCTATCATAGGCTTTATTAACATCAGTTTTCACGGCCATAAAATTGGAAGCAATCGTTGCTCATGTGCGCAATGAATGAAACATTTCATGAGCAATGAATACATTATCTGTAATCGATCTTCCTTGAATAAAGACAGCTTGGGAATCTGACACCAAATGAGACAAAACTATTTTCAGGCGGTTCACCAGGATCTTAGAGATAATTTTCTAAAGAACATTACACAGACCGATTGGTCAGAATTCTGGCATTGTTCTCGGGTTGTCACATTTTGGGATAAGACATATATTTGTGTGGTTCCATTTATCCGGTAGGATCACAGTTACAAAAAAATTATGTACCTCCTCTGTAATAGATGTCCCAACCACTGACCAATATTGCTGATAAAACCTGGCGGTGAAACCATCGGGTCCAGGAGCTTTCATAGCTCCTATGGCAAACAAAGCTGTCTTTACTTCTGAGGGTTGTAGTGGTCTAGTTAATTCCGAATTCATATCCGGCGTAACTACCCTGGGTAAACACTCCGTAATAGAGACGTCCGAGCTCGATCCATGACTGGAAAAAAGATCTTGGAAGTAAGACTGAGCAAGCTTAGCCAAATTACGGTTTCCATGTATTAAAACCTCATCTCCAGAATGTAAAGATAGAATACGGTTTCTTGAACGTCTATTTTTTGTTACAGCATGGAAAAATTTAGTGTTTAAATCCCCAGCTTGTAACCATTGAGTCCGACTTTTTTGGTGCCAATATTTTTCTTCATTATAATAGGTTGTCGCTAGCTCCTGTTGTAATGTGTGTTTTTAATGTTTTAGTGTTTTTAATATCAATTTCACTTCAGAATCTCTGATGTTTTTTAAATACACATCAGAACGGTGAAAGAAATTTTAAATGGAAAATATGTGACCTTTCGTTGTTTGGGAGAAGAGACACAGGCATTTTAGATCGTGTCTCACATATTTTTTTCTAAAAAAAAAACAAAGAGACACATGTCATTTAGGTAGAATGTGTAACTCATTTTTTATAATTTATATAATATAACTAAGTAGTTTATTATAAAATAAAAATAAAACAAATGATTATCTATTACTTAAGAGTAAAAACGTATTTTATAAAGAAGTATTTTGTAAAAAAAAGTCAAAAACAAAAGTGATGACGTTTTTGGCGATAAAAAATGGCGATATTCCAACTACCCACTCACTTATAGAGATTTTGAAGTTCAAGATTGAAGCAACTTGCTTTTTCCGTTTCTCAAATCTTATTTTCTCACACCCACAATCCCTTTTCTGAACAAAGTGGGCAGTTTCCATAATCAACGGAAGCAATTTGTCCTATTTAAGGGCATATTTTCCTCCGATTACAAAGTTAACATCGTTTCCCATCGCTCACCCTCGATCAAATTTCATTTTTTCATTAAAATCCCCATGGCTAATTATTCAAAACACCCTACGTAATGCTCTCCAAAGGATTGATTTGGGCATCCAAGATCCACCGGTGATGTTACCTATGAATGTAGTCAGCCAGGCTATTATGGAGAACCGATTTATTATTATTGGTCGACCCTCAGTTCTAAGCAAACAGAGTTTGAGATCCATCATTGTCGCTCTTCCAAGGAGTTGGGGTCAAATCGGTGATGTAAGAGGATGAATTATTGAAGGACGAAGATTCCAATTTGTTTTCTCAAGTGAAAAGGCAATGGACATGGTGCTTTAGAGAGGACCATGGGCTTTTAGTGATAGAATGCTGATAATTCAATGTTGGTCCCCTGGCTTTGTTTCAGACGACTTGTGTGCAATTCTATTCTGGATACAACTGTGAGGTATACCATTACAATACCTGAACTACGAAGTTGTGTCACACATTACCGATGTTTTGGGTCAAGTTATGGAGATAGATTACAATTCGAAATTTGACACACGAAGGGATTTCGTGCGCGTCAGGATCAATTAGAGAGTGGATCAACCATTGCGCTTTCAAAGGAACTTTCAGTTCTTCCCGTGAGTTAATACCACTCTTATGTTTTAAGTTCCTCTTTAAATGTTGTAGATTGTCAAGTTTCTATTATTGGATTAAGTTTCTACTTGATTGGTGTTTATGGAAACATGACACGAACCTTGGATTAGTGTAGGAGACTTTAATGAAATATCAAAAAAAATCAGAGAAGAAAGGGGGTAGATTACGATCTGAACAATCTTTTTCAGACTTCAAAAATTTGTATCAAACATGTAATTTCAAGATCTGCAAGCAAAAGATGACCCTTTTTCTTGGGCAGGCAAAAGATATAGTCATGATATTCAATGTTGCCTTGATAGAACCTTAGTTAATCCAGATCGGCTTAAGCTTTTCCCAGATTCATACTCTGAATTTCTTGATCTTGGTGTTTCGAATCATAGACCTGTCGTTGTCCATTTTTTATTGTCCCCTTCAATAAGCCCGCGTAAATTTTTGTTTGATCAACGATATTTCAATCACGAGAAATTTAATGAAATGGTTCTCGACTCTTGGAAAACATGTTCTGCCGAAACCAGCCTTCACTCATGTTTATCACTCAGTAGAACATCGATATCGAGATGGAAGAAATCTCATAGACTTAATGCTAGAGAAGATATAGCTTTTACAAAACTAAGCTTGAAGATATAATTAAGCAAGGCCTAAATAGTGATGTTATAAAATGATACATAAGATCTCTCAATACATCATACATTCAAGAGGAAATCTTTTGGAAAACAAAAAGTAAAAACAAATGGCTATCTTGTGGTGATCGAAACACCAAATACTTCTTTCATAAAGCCAAACAACGAGAGGCACGCAACGGAATCCATGTCCTACATGATGACTAAGGAACATTATTCAGAGGAGATAGAGAAATTGCAGAGTTGGCTACAACATACTTTCATAAATTGTTCACTACTTCAACACCCCCTCACAATAACTACAATCAGTTATTTCATGGATTCAAAAGGCGTGTAACATCATCAGTTAATACTCAACTCACACAGCCAATTTCTTTACATGAAATAAAAGAGGCAGTGTTCTCAATTGGGCAACTCAAGTCTCCGGGACCTGATGGATATAGTGCTGCTTTCTACCAATTATTTTGGGAAGATATCAAAGATGAACTAGCTGCTGAGATAGAACAATTTTTTGACAATGGTACCTTAGATCCAGCACTAAATCAAACAAACATATGTTTGATTCCAAAGACTTAAAATCCACATAATATGTCCGAGTTCCGTCCAATAGCGCTTTGCAATGTTAACTATAAGATTTTAAATAAAAAAATCTTAGTTAACAGATTGAAGAGTCACTTACCACATTTGATATTAGAGGAACTAGGTGCCTACGAGACAAATTACCAATAACGTTTTAGTAGTCCATGAGGTATTACACGCTTTAAGGGTGAAGAAGGGATGTTCAAAAGCATTTGTGGCCATCAAAACGGATATCTCTAAGGCCTATGACCGAGTATAGTGAGATTTCTTACAAGAATGTATGGTAAGGATGGGATTTTGTCACCAATGGATCAAATGGATAATGACTTATATAAGTTATGTTTCTTTTTCAAATTTGATAAATGGAACACCACATGGGTTCTTCAAACCAAGTCGTGGATTAAGGCAAGGTTTGTAACCTTACTTATATATTATGTGGTCATAATTTCTGAGTCATATGATCCATAAAGCCATTGCTTCTAAGAAATTACAGCCAATCTTAGATTAGTAGATCCGTACCACTTCTTAGCCATTTACTATTCGCTGATGATGCACTCTTTTTCTGTTGTGCGAGACTGATTCAGCAAAACATATGTACGACATTTTTCAGCATTATGAGTTAGTTTCATGCTAACTTATCAACAAAGACAAATCAAGTATTCACTTTAGATATTGAATTACAGAGGGACAGAGACGACGAGTGAAAAATATTCTTCATATTAATTGGGTTGGAGGTTGTTCCAAATATCTTGGATTGCCAAATACAATAGGTCGCAGTAAATCATAAATCTTTCACTACATTATTGAAAAGATAAAACACAGAACGACACATTGGTCTCAAAAATTCATATCAAGCGCAGGCAAAGAGATTTTATTAAAGTCTATAAGGCTTGTAATGCCCCTCTATGCGATGTAATGTTTCAAATTAACAAAATGCTTTTGTGATGATATAAGCAAAGTGGTATCCAAGTTATGGTGGTCTAAAAGCCAAGTAAATACAGGGAACTCAATGCACTGGTTGTCCTGGCCCAAATTATGTCGATCAAAGCGAGATGGAGGATTGGGCTTTCGTAATATTAAGAAGTTCAAAGATGCACTTTTAGCGAAGCAGGTCTGGCGAGTCTTAAAGTACCCTCAAAGTTTGTTGTCACGTACACTTAAAGGCCGATATTTCAATAAAACCACAATACTTTAAGCCACTTCAAAATCACAATCTTCCTATGGTTGGACTTTCCTTCTTGCAGGTAGACAACTAATACTTAAGGCTTTGACCTATCTTGTAGGTGATGGTAAATCCCTATCTCTCATCAAAAGCTGAGTTACAAAGAAGGCACATTATTCGTGATGATAGTTGTATCAGATGCGGTGTTAGTGAATCCTCAGATCACCTACTCTTTACATGTCCATATATAGCCAATTTATGGATCATTCCAAGCCTGCCTAATCACACTCTTTTGAATCCACAGATAGATGTTGTACAAAAGATCAATCAGTTACTTGACTACTCCCAACTAAGTACATTCAATTATGAAACCAAAATAATGTCATGGTTCTTATTATGGCACATCTGGAAATCACATAATCTACTTATAATTCAGTACAGAACTACATCATTGTTAAACATCATTCAGCACGCTGTAAATGAGGTAGAAAATTGGTCTCGTCACAATGTAGTTTCATCTCATAAAAGACATCATACACCAATCAGATGCTGGAAAGAACCCTTTCAGAATTGGATAAAGTGCAACTTTGATGCCTCATTCATCAATACTGAAACCAAAATCCATCCAGGTTGGATATTTCAAAAAGATGAGGGTCGATTTACTGGTGTAGGTGATAATCAAGAGCTATATAACATCCTAAGTGGCAAAACAACAGTCTTCTGTTTAGGAAATTGGACCAGAGATATCCTTTCATGGAGTAAAAGGTTTGAAGGTGTTAGATACACCTAGACTCCTCGATGCAACAATAAGGTAGCACACTTATTAGCTACTAATCAACACCAAACTTCTTCTATGTTTATATTTTACAGTTATGTTCCTTACTTTCTGTCCAATACATTGTATGAAGATAATAATGTTCAAGTTAATCCTTAATAAAGTCCAAAAGTTTTTTAAAAAAAACATATTTTATAACTGATTGAACAACAATAATAATCGTATTTCTAGTTTAAAAGTATAAAGCACCAATACAAAAATAACTCTATTACAACTTTTTGTTTATAAAGAACTCTATTACAACCTTGATACTAAATTAAGTAACATTTAATATTAATTTTAAGTTTATTATATTAGATATAGTTTACTAAACAATAATCAGATTAAAAATACAAAGTTCAACCAAAAACAAAAACATTATCTCTCCTCTCAAACTCTTTCTTTTCGGCGACTCTTCTGGGTAATAGCAGAAGTTTCTCCTAAGAAAGAAGAGCGGCGGAGCCTCCTCTCGACGTCTCTTCAACCGATCTTCGTGCGCTGCGACCCTGGGGACTCGCCGGTGACACCAGCGCCGGCGAGTCTAGCCCGTTTTTTTCGACCAGATCTGAATCATTCTTACCTCTGCTCCTTCTTCCCCTTTTTCACAACCGTTACCGAGAGATCTAGAAGCATCTAAGCGGGGATCTTCACCGGCCAGTCTAGATCTCGGCGTTTAGGAGGAGGACAGTGCGGTGGAGGATTATTGGATCTCAAGATGCGTACAGATATAGTTTCGCCGGAGGATAGCGGAGTTCACGACTGTTAAAGGTGGTGCAGGGAAATCCTCTTTCCATCAGTCGGACTCTCTTCATCTCATGGTGCTAGATCTTTCTTAGTGCACCAGAATCCTATCCAACTATACCGACGCCGACTGAGGCGTTCAAAATCGATCTTCTCCTCTTCTTAGTTCTCTTGGCGACGGTTGTGGGCTTTGTGATGTGTTCTACATCACTGAGGTCTCGGTCCCACCGTCGGGCCGCCGGAGCCTTCTTTACCGACATAATTCGTAGTGACGGTGGCTGAGAGACATTATGTTGGCCTAATGTTTTGGGCTTTTTAATTTTTTAGTTATGTCTGACTTGTTTTAAAAGGTTCATTCCGAATAAAAATTAGTTTGGATTAGTTGTATATTTATTTAGTTTTTGGGCTTGGAAAAATGTTTATGAGCTATAAATATAATAATAATTCTTTTAATTAAATATCCTTTATAAAAAAAATAGTTTACTAGTATAAAAATGATAAAAAGACAATCACCAACCCATGACAGAATGTAAGCTATAGAAAAATCATTAGATAACAGAAGATAACACTAATCAATCTGCTGTTAATAAATGGCTGGTTACAACGTAACATGTAGTATGTGATTAGTAGCTTAAGTGTAATACCCCTAAAACATTCTCTGACTTTTTGTCAGCATCCAAATGAATCATTAGCTGCCACCTCAGCGACTTTTGTCATGTTCTGTAATACGACGTCGTTACTTGTGTTATCAGCTCAAAGGGCAGATATTTACAACTATACGAACGTCATACGTATTTATTGTAAAATGGGCTAAAGAGTATAAAAACAAAAACATTTAACACTTCCTCCGAATTTCTTCAATTGGCTGAAAATTTTATGATCGGGGAGTGTTCTTAGAAGAGAAGATACATCCTTTCTCAGATCTATAGAGTGAAAGTCGCTTTCACCGTTCATCCTCCATTTTTTAAATAGGGAAACGAATAAAAAGGTATGTTCTTTTCGCATCTGATTTGCTTGGGTTGGGGTCAATCTCGATGGATCTGTCGATTTTTAATGATGATAGAGGTGTGGTTTATGAAAATCGCTTGTTTATATATAGGTTGATTTTCATTTTGTGAGATCGAAGAGGAAAAATGACGCATAGGGTAGAACAGGATTACGATTATCTGTTCAAGATCGTGTTGATCGGTGATTCTGGAGTCGGGAAATCAAACATTTTGTCTAGATTCACGAGGAATGAGTTTTGCTTGGAATCTAAATCTACCATTGGTGTTGAATTCGCCACCAGAACTCTTCAGGTGATTCCTTTTCCTACTTCTTTATCCTTCAATTCGAAATGATTACTTAAATTCACTAGTCATATTCAAACTGAATAAATTCTTATTTCTGGGTGTGTCTGTGATATTTACTTAGTTATGGTTTGTATGTTAGGATCTGCGATTTGTGGTTGGTTTTAGTCTTCTCGGTCTCTGTTTCCAACTACTTTTATCCCTATTCTGTGAAGTCTTACTTCTTCTTCTATTCTGCCATTTGGTTTTGCTTACAGCTTCATGATATCATCATTAGGTTGCAGAACTTCAGGTCAATGGTAGTTCATTTAATGGTTTGAATATTATACTTTTTGGAGCAATTTGGTGCATTGTTCTCTCATCTTTTTGAATTTGGTTTTATCTCATACTTTGTTTACTTATAGATTTTAATATCAGTAGAGAATGTTAGATGTGCTGGCCATGACTCATGGGAAATGCTTTTGTTATTCCTTTTTTCAAAGAATGGATGATAGAGAAAGCCAATGGAGAAAAAGCTTCCCACAACTTGTCCCTAATAAACAACTTTTCCTTATCAACTCATCTACCCTCAAGAGTCAACTCATAAATACATTAACATATGCAGGCTAATGTGTGAAAATAGTTGATTATGGGTATAACAAATAATTTTTATGAATGCCTAGATTTGAATTTCAACTTTTGATTGTTAAAATATTTCATAAATTCTATATGAGATATAACCACTTGTTAATAGTTGTGATTGTTTTATGCTGATTCAGGTTGAAGGAAAGACTGTGAAGGCCCAGATCTGGGACACAGCAGGTCAAGAGAGGTACAGAGCCATCACAAGTGCCTATTACAGAGGGGCAGTGGGTGCACTTCTTGTCTATGACATCACCAAAAAACAAACCTTTGACAATGTCCTAAGATGGCTACGCGAACTAAGAGACCATGCGGATTCAAACATTGTGATCATGATGGCTGGGAACAAATCTGATCTAAACCACTTGAGATCTGTTTCTGAAGAAGATGGTCAGACTCTAGCTGAGACAGAAGGTCTCTCTTTCTTGGAGACATCTGCTCTTGAAGCCACGAATGTCGAGAAAGCATTTCAAACCGTTTTAACTGAGATATACCACATTATCAGCAAAAAAGCACTGGCTGCTCAAGAAGCAGCGGCTGCTAATTCCGCGATTCCAGGTCAAGGAACAACGATTAACGTTGATGACACATCTGGAGCTACCAAAAGAGGTTGCTGCTCTACTTAATTCAAAAAGTCTAAAGCTTCAAACTTTCGTTTTCACTTGCTTATCTTCTCTTCCTCTCTCTTTCTCTTTTATTTTCAATTTTTGACTGATGAAATGTAATGATTTAAGACTTTGTAGAATACTTTTCTTCTTTAACTCGTCTAACCCATCTTTGATGGGTTTCTTTCCAGAAAAAGAAATGAAAAAAGGAAGAAAATGTTTGCTAGAATACTTATCGTGTTTGTTCTTCTCTCTTGAATTGGCATGCCGGTTAGTTATGGTTTAAAACTCTTCATACATTTCTCCATCCCAAGGTTTAGATTGTTGAATGATAGTGTTATGTATCACTAGGCCTGGACATTCAGTTCTCAGATCGGATTCGTGGTTCGGTTAATACTGATTTTGGTTCATTCATAGTAGAGCATATAGGAACCGTTTAGGATACAACCACATATCGGATCGGATTTGTTCGGATAAGTTTGAGTTCGGTTCAGATACGTATTTTTAAGTAAAATCCAACTTGTACCGAAACTTTTTTGGATTATAAACAGTTTTGGTCCAATACGGGTCTAAAACCCGAATTAATCGAAAAACCCCTTAAAACCACAAAATTTTCTAAACAACCTACATAAATCCAAAAGAAAAACTTGAAAATAGAACAATCAACATTAAAACCTAGAAATATATCACCAAACCATGATGGTGTGAACAAAAAAGAGATACAAATCCACACAAAAAAATAAAACCAAAGCATACAACATATTCAAGACTTCAAGTTCAACTATAAAGACAAAGGAACAAGATAGAATTCGAACTTCCAAGTTCAAAAATAAAGACTCAAAAATTCAATCAACTAAGTTCCAACTTCCAAGTTCACACATCCACTTAAAACTAGCAAATACAATTAGAATAATTCATCAAAAGATTCAAACCAAAACTCAAACCAATCAAAGATTAATCAAACAATGAAATATAAATACAAAATCTTTGCAACAGCATCGTCTGGTCATCTAATGACCACATGGCTTTAATTACATGTGAAGTTAGATTGTCATAATTTGTTCATATATTTCTAAGTTGAAAATATCAAGTTACAATGATAATACAGACCAACAGTCCGATGTTACACCGCTTCCACCACAACGTAATCGGAGTTACAAGATCAGGAGAAGAATCTCTTCTGAAGAAATGATTGAAAGATGGTTAAATACGGATTTGTGTGTCTTTGCGGAGAGTTAGAAACTCCTAACCACCATTTGCGACACAAGGGAGCTAAGCTTCTGATTATGGATTGTAATGAAGATAATCTTTCGGTTGATGATGTTGAAAGAATTATTAATTGCAGGAAACCTGAAACTAAGAGAAATACGTGTGATGTCGATGCCGAAAATCCTTTAAAAGAAGAGGATACTTTCGGTCAAGGAAGAAGCGATGAACCAGAAACTACTAATGAGGATCATCTTTTGGATAATGAATTTGAAAGAATTGTTGAATCCATGAAACTTGAAACGAGAAGAAAAGAGTCTCAGTGTGATGTGGAACCTGAAAATCTTTCAAAAGAAGTGGATAGAAGAGTTACACATATGATTCATGATGAATTAATTCCTGAGGAAACAAAACCACTTCCATATCTTCAGGTACACGATCTTAACTTGGAACTTAGTCATCAAGACGTTGTAGTAGAGCTTGGATTGAATAGGAATTTTGTGATAGAAGGTCTCGAATGTGTAAAAGTTGCTTTAAAACAAGTTAAGAATTTTGTTGCACACCAAGCGTTTGATGAAATGCCTCTTAGAAACTATAATTTGCATAAAGTAGTGCAACATAGGAAGCTCTCGAAGTCATGGAAATTTAAATTTAAATCAGAAACAAAAGTCACAATCCTTAAAAATCTTGTGCTTCATAATGCAATATATTTGATATATGAAAAGCTATGGTATAGGGATTCACATGTGTTGGTCAATTTAGTTAGTACAAGTTTTTCCTTTGGTTCTTTATCAAGTCCACCATAGGAGTTTACTGTCGTTCATAAATGAAATTTCATGAGTATGGTTCTTGACTACGGTGTTGTCATTCGATGCTTAAATCTCAATGAAGTTAGTATGATGCTGATGGTTTGTGACAAAGGGGTTCTTAAACAATGGATTGTTAGAGTTTCACGTGCAAGCTTCTTAAAAACACAATGGTGTCTACATATTAAAACTCTCCAAATGATCACTTGTTTTGTTGCTAGATTTAGTTCATGTGAGTTGTTGGGGTTGTGTTATAAAAGGGATCTACATATTGTGAGCTTACTTTAGAGGATTTGGATGATGCAATTTTGCAAAGATTGATGTTTTAAGTTCAAGATGGAATCTGAGAAAAATGGAACTTGAGTAAGATGCAGTGGAACATAATTGGTTTACTAACAGAATGGAATCTAAGTAAATGCCTGCGGCTATTTTTGGAGAGAAGAATGGTTAGGAGACTTGGCAAAACAACTATTCAAGTGTGGTGAAGTGGATAAATCAAAAGGTGAATGAGGCTTTTTGGGGAATGGTACTTTGATTGTTGCAGAAGTTACTCGATTTCAATGAACCTTGAGGAAAAAGTTCTCTTGAAAAGGAGGATTTGATACAGGGAAAGTAAGAAGGGACATGTGGAAAAAGCTGATTGGAGTAGTTAAGTGTTTGTTACATCTCAACTAACATTGAGCATAACGAAAAAGCTATAAAAACAGAGTCTGAAGTAAGAGAAAATAAGCTTGAGTGAATTGTTAGTCTTCTTCTTCTCATTTATGTAATTCTTGTTAGTTCTCGCCATTTTTTTAGAGTTGTTTCTCTTCTAGACTCTTTATATTGTGAGTAGAGCTTGGTGTTTCTAGTGAACATGAATTTCTGTATCGGTTACATTTTATCAGCATAGTTTTTCTGTTTCATTTTCAAATATCTTTCTCCTCGGGAAGTTAACATTAATGGCTAGCCAATGACTACGATTAATATTGACATAACCATATAGGTTGTCAATGTCAGTCTGCCAAATCTTATGAGATTTTGAATCAGGAGGACTAGCACCATTGTATTGGTCATAGTGCTCCTCCATAAATATGATTTTGGATCTTTGGAGAAATCAGCGTAGTCGTTTAACCAAACATTCACTGCCCATGGATCCCATAACCCAACTCTGTCTCTGAAAGACGAGTTTGACCGAATGGATTTCAACCTGAACATAGTCAACACTTCTTCTATGTGTTGCAAGCAGAGAAGTCAATGTAAGTAAACAAATATACAACTTCAAAAAGGTCCAATCCAACAGATAAACCTGCAATATAAAATGGTAGATACAAAAACTGCAAACACTTACAAAATCTCTTAGCCATCCATATTTAGCTGTAGGCCATTTGGATCTAAGTACAATAATTTCTTTAAAGAATTGAACTTCATAATTTGAGCTTCCTAACGGTTGTCGCATGTAATCAGGATAAGAAGATGTCAAAACAAATCTGCATTACAAAACAAATAGGCAATGCAAAACAAATCTGCAACATAAAACAAAACTACAATAGAAAACAAATTTGCAATACATAACAAGCCATGGCAATACAAAACAAAACAACAACACAAAACAAAATTGCAACACAAAACAAATATGCAAAATAAAACAAAACAAGCCATTATGGTGAAGGTTGTGTGATACGTACTCATCAGCTAAAATGTACTCCATCTACGTCTGTAGCTTCTCTGATGACACCATATCCATTGGATCATAGTCATTTTCTAAAGATACAACACCTGAGATGATGCGTTTCACGGTTGAGTTGCCTACGTAAGGTGAAGCCTGAGTAGCTGCCAATGAAGAGACTCTCTTTCCCAGTAATGCACTCGGTTCCTCAGCATTGAGAGCCTTCACCAAAATATCCAGTTTTTTCCCAAGAGCATCCATTCTCCTCTCCTCAGACTCGTCATCTGAACTAGGTAGTGCATTTTTTAAGACATCCTTTGCAACCCTCTCCGAAACATCTACAAAAAAATCAGAGTAAGGTGTGTTGTGTTATCCAACTTTCTTTGGATTATTAGATTTCTTATAATTATTCTTCTTTTGCCTCTCGTATACCTTTTCCTCTGTGTTCATCGTTTCCACAGCAGGTGTTACCTCCGTAGGCACTGCATCTACCTTTTTTTCCAAAGAATGGGATCCTTGGCCAGTTGTATTTCTCTTCGTTTCCAACTTCCGAGAAGAAAAATTATCCTCACATTTCTCTGGATAGCACATCCAAGACTGCTTAGAAAATATAATCTCCTGTTATTAACAATAAACGTATGGGATTTATTTTGAAAAGGCATATCACACTCACCGGCGTCTCAACATCCACATCCAAATCTACTGGTTGAGTATACTTTCTTTTTCTCTCTTTCAATATCCGCACATCACCTTGTAGTGCGTCAATCTTTCCTCCCAAAATGGTGAACCGATTGTTCATAGTTGATTCCATCTTTCCCACTAATGTGGCCAGCGACTGCACCAACTCCATCACTGCATCGTCACCACTAACCTTCGAAGAACCTTGTTCAACTTGTTCTCTAACCTTCTCTATTTTTTTGTTTTTTTTCTCATTAAATTTCCTTTTTTTTCCTCCTTCTTCAACCAACACAATATGAGAATGATTAATTTCAACATGCCATTGGTTTGGGACCAAGGCATCCTTCATGAGATCTTCAATCAACTTATCAAGCCTAGGATCATCTTGAAGATGATTGTAAGGCCAAATAGGATACATTTTCTCCACAGAGATTGAGATCATATGTCTTACACGAACCTATCAAATACCAAATGAATAATGCATGGTAATCAAGCATCATACTAAATAAAACAAGATATCTACGTAAATAATACTGCAATACAAAAATAAAACCGCAATAGGAAAAACTGCAATATAAAATAAAACTGCAACATAAAATAAAATTGCAATGTAAAATAAAACTGAAATGTAAAATAAAACTACAATAGAAAAAAATTCTTCTATGGAAATACCTCTTTGTGATTCTGTATTTTGTTAGCAATGAAGTCAGCAAACTTAAACCGTTTACGAGAACCCTGCCAATGGAGAAGAGATGGTCCTTCACTAACATCTCTTCGATTCCCCACCAAAACCCCTAAACNNNAAACCGGGAACTGAATCAAACACCCATATGTAAAATGCATGAATCAAACCTTGAACGATTTGAGACGAGTTCTCAAAGTCGGTAGTCTTTATGGAATCTACCAAATAGGTGAAAGCTTCTCTACCCCAAGGATACTTGTCAAAATTATCTTCATCAAGGACTCTCTTCGCAAGCGTAAATGGAATCTTAGAACCTGCATGAATGCCACAAATGAAAACATGTATGCAGCATAACCTACACAACATCATCCTTTCCCGAAGATACCATCTCCCAGGTTTTACACGTGATATTATCATATCGAACTCGTCAAGTGTTGGAGCTTCCTCATCTGCTTTTCCCATTTTTTCCAAAAAATATGGTGGTCAATATCACATACGTCTGATGGGTCACATGACTCATAATTAAGGCATGTTATCTCTGCAAACTCGTTGAGAGAAAACCTTAGTGGCATACTGTTAATTGTAGACCATATCTCTGTTATTGTTGACATATAACTGATGGCACAAAAAAATATCGGACTGCGGAAGATGAGAATGCATAGTTCATGTCAGTCAATTTCAAGAAAACACCAAATGATGTTTCTTTCAGCGCTTCCAAAGCATCATCCCCTATTTTGCTTTTGTTGTCACGAAGCCTTTTGCAATATGAGAAGTGGATGATGCTTCTATCACCGAACTCGTCAATATTATGATATAACTTAGGTGGATATTGAGCCATACCTACGTAAAAATATACACCATAAATCAATACGGTATTTACCAAAAAAATGCAAAGCTGAACAAATATGCAATTCAACATTATCTACAATGGACAATTGAAACAAATGAATAAATCTGCAATTGAAACAGAAATCTGCAATGGACAAATGAATAAATCTGCAATGAACAAATGATAAATCTGCAATTGAAACAAAAATATGCAATTCAACATAAATCTGCAATGGACAAATTAAAATATGCATTTCATAAATCTGCAATAGAGAATAAAAGAATGCAATAAAATTTAAAAAACTGCGAAGAACAACTACCACAGTACTCACTTTCGATGTCACGGGAAACGAAAAAACGTCAAAGACGAACACAATAGAAGGGACGGTGAAGTATCGAAAGCCCTAGAACGGACGGCGATGACGAACACGTAAGACAGAGATGAACACGGAGACAAAGATAAAAATGAAGACGAAGAAGACGAACACAAAACAGAGACGGCGACGAAATTGAAGATGGCGATAGTTGAAGATTCAAAAATCTGCAACGAGGAAAAAAAATCAACGATTAATTTTTTCACTTTATGTTGAATTTGAGAATTTTAAATTGTAAAAATAAATGTCGGGATTTTCATGTGTATAAATAATTCAAAATGACAAAACTATAGTTTTTTCAAAAACTCAAGTATTTTTGATATTTTACCCAAAATATTAGGTTAATCTAGTCATTCTCCCAAAAAAATTAGGTAAGTTATTTCAACAAAATATTTATAGGTTATTTTGATTAATTTCTTCTAATAATTATAAGTGAGTTACTAGAAAGTTAGAGGAAAAACAATAAAGAAGAGATGTGGTATGAGTGGGGACCAGCAAATCCATTCGAAATGGAAGAACACGAGGAGATGAGTATGACATTATGCAGAGAGATGCATTTTATTATTAGAGGGACCTTTATTTTACTTATTTCAAAATAATAATATTAATAACCAATGGAAGAGAAAACCCACTAACCTTTCACCCATCACACAAATTCGTTGAAAAATAAAATAAAAAAAAGGTTTGGGGAAACAAAGGCGATTGATTACTTTTTGGTCCAAAGGTCGATACAAGATTTTGAAACTTTTAAAGTTTCAGGTCGATCGATTATCATCCAAACTTTGTATATAATTCTGATTTTGGTTGATCAATCTCGATCGTGCGTGGTTCTGGAATGGCGCAACAAGGGCAGGGAAGCATAGACCCTGCCGTTCTCGATGACATCATTCGCCGATTGTTGGATTACAGAAACCCTAAGCCTGGAACCAAGCAGGCTATGCTTAACGAGTCTGAGATCCGTCAGCTTTGCATCGTGTCTAGAGAGATTTTCCTTCAGCAGCCTAACCTCCTTGAGCTTGAAGCTCCCATCAAGATCTGCGGTAATCATCCTTTTTTCCGATTTCGTTTTGGGATCTGAGTTATTCATGATTGTCTTTATAGCTTTAGCTTCCTTGGCCTTTTTCTTAGATCAGCTTCCCAATAAATTAGTTTTTTTTCTTCTCTTGAGTAGGTTTAGTTGAACATGAATGATGAGGTCTGTTTGGATTAGTGTAATAGCTAAGAGATAGAGATGTTTAATCCATCATCTGAATGCAGCAGCTGATCAAGGATACAGAAAGATCAATGGATTTCTCTGAAGTTTGGGTGAGACTGAGACCTCATGAAAGGTTCAAATCATTGAGTTATAGCTGAATATTGTAATCTAGGATGGTTTTCTTAATTTGGATGTTCCTTTTATGTTGATATGTGTCATCTTTTTCTAAGATTGAAACAGGCTTGTAATGGTTTTGTTTGGGGTTTGCAGGTGATATTCATGGACAGTACTCAGATCTATTGAGGCTGTTTGAGTATGGAGGATTCCCTCCTACAGCTAACTATTTATTCTTAGGAGATTATGTTGACCGAGGGAAGCAGAGTTTGGAGACTATTTGTCTTATGCTCGCCTACAAAATCAAATATCCTGAAAACTTTTTTCTTCTAAGAGGAAACCACGAATGTGCTTCGATTAACAGAATCTATGGATTCTATGATGAGTGTAAACGTCGATTCAGTGTGAGACTTTGGAAAGTATTTACAGATTCTTTTAACTGTCTTCCCGTGGCAGCTGTAATAGACGATAAAATACTATGTATGCACGGTGGGCTTTCTCCCGATTTGACCAATGTGGAACAGATTAAGAACAGTAAGCGACCAACCGATGTTCCAGACTCTGGTTTGCTCTGTGATTTACTTTGGTCTGATCCAAGCAAAGATTCCAAAGGCTGGGGGATGAATGACCGTGGAGTCTCTTACACATTTGGGCCTGATAAAGTGGCGGAATTTCTAATAAAGAACGATATGGATCTCATCTGTCGTGCCCACCAGGTTGGTCTATAATGTCTCCTTTCCTTTTAACTAAAGAAGTCGCGGAATTTTTAATTCGTTCTTCTTTTTATTGTGCAGGTTGTAGAGGATGGTTATGAGTTCTTTGCGGATAGACAGCTTGTTACTATTTTTTCTGCTCCAAACTACTGTGGTGAATTTGACAACGCTGGTGCGATGATGAGTGTTGATGAAAGTTTAATGTGTTCTTTCCAAATACTTAAGCCTGCAGATCGAAGGCCCCGGTTCTTATGAAGTAAAGAGGTACTTCAAGTTTCATATACTAACTTATAATGAGTGTTTCAATCTAACTGCAATAGTGTCTCATAATAATACTAACTGATGTTGTTTCTTGTTCAAAATTGTTTAGATTATACAGTAGCTCATCTTTTAAATTGTTCAAGATATGATTCATTGATTGTGTATGGTGCAGGTGAAACCTCGCGGGAAAGAAGAGGAAAAAGGGCCCTGAGACTTAGTCCGGAGGGGAGGCCATTCAAACGCAAAACACAATTTACATGTTATTATATCATATCATATTCCAACTCTTGTTATTTATTTTCTTAAAATGTTATCTTCTTATGATCTACTTCTTCTTTGACTCTATAGACAGTTTTTTTTTTAAACGGCTGCAAAGATTTATTGTTTAGTAACCGAATTCCTCAAGGGTATATTCTGTATCACACACACACAGAGTCTTTGGTTCCATTGGGTTCTTAACCACTCAAAAGCCTCTCTGGAAAACTAAGTTGATGTAGCTGCAAATTTCCTAACTAATAGAAATATTCTGCAATACTAAAATTACAAGAGATGATTGACTCAATACTTCCATGCTAGGGAGAAAGTATTGCCTTTGGAACTATAAAGGTAATTGCATCAAAAGTTTCTCTATCACTTTTCTTCCAAAATTGTTCTGTTTTTTTCTCCTAAAAATATTTAGGTGTTATTATAAGGATATCTTGTTTGATGAAGACATCTCCCTATTGCAGGTAGGAAACGTTTATGTATCTCACTACAAAAAAAATTGATGTTTTACATCATTAAAAATGTATCACAAAAATAATATAAAATAGAACCACTTATTAATAAATGATATAAAATAAGATCGATTATTAATAAATAAATTTAATACTTTAGTTTACATCACTTAGAAAAACTGGTGTTATTATTAATATATTAATATCAATTACAATATAATTGACATAAATAATTTACCACTATATCACTTTAAAATAACAAAAAACAAATTAGTATTGATTTACATGATTTTTCAAATACTGATGCAAAATATAAATTCACATCAGTTAAATAAATGATATATTTACTTATTATATTAATATTAATTAAAAGATAATTTTGAATCACTATTATTTTATCACAAAATAAAAAAAATTTTAAAAATTAATCTATTAACAAATGATACTAAATATTTGGTTTTGTATCGATTAGAATATTTCTTTTAATTATAAATATTAATATCAATTCAAATAAATAGACATGATTTGTAACATCAATTAGAAAATGTATGTATTTATTATAAAAGTATTTTTAGTCCCATATTTATCTTATTTTGGCACAAGTTTTAATTACATATATAATTATCATTTATGTTCATCAAAAGAATATTTAACTACTTTAAAATTTCAAAAGCAATAAACTACAAAAAGAAGATGCTGGAAATTCGTTGGAAAAAGAAATGAATTTTTTAAATTTATTCAATATATGCAAAAAGTAAATAAAAAAACTTAAAATTTTTTTCTCCCACCTCGAATATTTTGAAGGGAAGGATCATTTTTTTTACTATATATTCTCTACTTGAGAATAGCAATCGAAAAAAATGAAGTGGGTTTCAACATAAACTGTAGGAGCCACATACTTAAAGTTTAAATTTCCAAATAATAACAAATATCTAAATGTAAATATTGTATAATAATAATAGTAATTAACAAATTATAATATCATTTATATTAATCAATAAAAGTGCATTATTCACTAATATTAACATTAGTTTTTAAAATCATTTATGAAAAATATTAATTATATATCAAATATTTATAGACGATACAAATATTGATATCAGTTATCGTAAATAAAGCAAATATTATGTTGCAACATATAATATTATTTTCAATAACCGACATATACTAACATCAATTACTAAATTCATGCAATATTTACATCGGTTGTGTATATTGATATAAATTGTTTGCATTATCACTTATTAAGTCATTATATTTGTAGTGAATGAATAAGACAAGATTCATCAACTCATAGAATTTTGTTGTTATGTTTGTTGTTTTTCTCGAGATTTCTTAAAGAAAATATAATGTCATCACAAGTTACAACTACATCATTTAGATAAAATCGAGTTTTGAGTTTGTTAAGGAGGGGACACGAGGGAGTGCAAGTTCCACAACTAAAATAGATTCCATTTTTTGACACCCAAAAAAAAAAAAATTTCCATTTAACTCGAATCAACACGTTGTTAATAAATAAAAATTATACTTACAAAATCATGAATGGCATTACTTTTATTAACAAGATTTGTAAGGTTTATACAATTAAAAAAAAAGAATTACACTGTGGTGTATGCAAACCTTAACTATTTTCACGATAGTGGACTTTCTGATTTAGGTGGACTTATTTTCCCAAACTTACTCTTTTACCCTTAATGTGGGCCCCGCGATTTTTGGGTGTGCGAGTGGGTTTGGAATTTTCGAATGATTTCTGATTTTCTTTTATCAAAAAGAGAAAAAGTTACCTTTACCTTGTCAATCATAAGAAAAATAAAAGTCCAAAATCTAAGAAACTGTAACAATTCAAAAAACCTACCTTCTTTTGCGAAAGATTTCAAATTTTTTTTCAGCTCGCGAAGGATATCAAAATTTTCTTCAGATTCCGACGTGAGAGTAAAAGTCAGTTGAAGATGGCAGGAAAAGAAATTGTTAGGGTAGGCGATGACTTCGACCATAACATGCCCATACGATTGTTTGCGACGGACCACTATCCAAAATCCAGGTTAAACATTTGTTCTAAACTGGATTACCTTGCCTTGATTATCGTTAAATTGAACGGTCGACCAGAGCTACAGACGATTTTGAAGTCACCGTTTGGGAAACTTTTTGAAATTCTTCTATCTCATTGCCCCCATGGCTTCGAAACTGGTACACGCGTTACTGTGACGTCAAGTAGTGACGAAGATAAAGTACGAACTATGGACAGTTTTTGGTGGAAAACCTCTTCGATTTTCGTTGCTCGAGTTTGCAAAAATAACCGGACTGTCATGTGGCAGTTACCCGGATGACTATGAATCTGACTGCAGAGATAACTCTGTTGCCACAGTGGGTCAGTATTGGTCTCGTCTGATTGGGGACGACCCTAAAGCAACTTTGGACGACATCAGCAGGCTGCTCGATCCAGTTGCAGATACTCCTGGATGGCGGAAACTGCGCATTGCGTTATTGCTTATTGTGGATGGTGTACTTATTGCAACCCATCAGGTTGGTCGATCCACGCCTAGGTATGTCGAGATGGTGGAGGATGTCGAATCATGACATTTCCTTGGGGTAGAGAATCATTTTTCTGTACCGTTAGAGGTATGATCCCTAAGAAAGGAGGAGCCAACAACTTAAGCAGAAGTCAATACGGTTACAAGGTTTCCCCTTGGTTCTGCAACTCCTGGCTTACCAATCAATTAGTGGGCTTTCTAAAAAATTACCTACAGAAGATTATTGTATAAAGGACACGACATCGGTAAATCTTCATAAGGTTTCTCACATTATTTTGAACGATGTTTTAGAGGTTGAGAATAACACCGAGGTAAGTCTCTTCTGTTTTCCTTCTTCAGTTTGTTACATTCCCAATTTTTTCCAAAAGTTGACAGACCCCTGTTGGAATTCGTTGTAGCTATCTGTTATTGGAACTATGGTTGCTGATGAGGGTTGGGTACATGATGGGTATGGCGAGATAGAGGATGAGGTGAGGGACAAGAAGGTCATGTACATGGAGAAAATAATCGCCGATGGTCACGTTTTCCTTAAAACCAATTGGGGTGGGGGAGACTCTACTCAGCCAAAGTCTTCTCTAGAGGTTGAGGTTGTGACCCAAAAGGTGTCCCCCCCNTGACCCGTGTACATCACGACGTAGTAGTTTGCGCCCACGGAAGGGCAAGGGTGCAAACAAACCAGCCAGGTCTGGGTCTGTCGGGTTGCATAAGGAAGCTGGAACCAGAGGACGAGCAGAGTTTTATGATATTAAGGAATGGATGGAAGGATATTTTGATGAAATGAAAGCGCAGTTGTTGTCAAGCATCAAAGAAGTCAACGTTAAATTAGGAAGATTGGAGAAGGATTTCACTTCCTTCAAGNTAGGCGTAGCGGGAGTAAGACAAGGGTACCGCACACTAATGTTAAGGATCAAACTCATAAATCATCCGCTGATGATGGTAATGATTTTGAACGTGAGTTTGGTCAAGAGAATGTTGTGGACTAGACTTCCTATGGACCTGCTGGTGCCATTGTTGCTTCAATTAGATCGGAAACAGAGGTATAATAGGGTTCTCCCAAACAGATACGGATAGTGCACTTTATTGTAATCCCTATTCAGGTCTTATGTTTGGTGCAGCATCCCGGTCAACCTGCCGTACATATGGACGGCCTTCTCCATGAACGTGCACAGACAGTTGCGGACACTGATGTCCAGATGGAAGGTGTTGTCAATGTACAACAAAGTGCTAAGGTATGTTAACTAGGTTAACCTGTACATCCCAATCGTTTTACTATTTCTGTACCCACTTACTTGCGTCTATTTTCACCTAGGAACATGAGCGAGTTAAGGAGGCTCAAAAGAACGAAGAGATGCAGGTGGATGTTGTAGTTGATTCTGCTGTTACAATGGATTCAGTTGTAAGTCCATTAGTTGTTTAGGACCAAGATATTACGCTTCTATGCAAATATCTAGTATATTGAAAGTTTCTAACTGCGAAGCCTACACAACAAGCTGCTATACATATGGAGAGCACCAATCAGACAATGGAGGGCATTGTTCACTTGGAGGTACGCCATGTGTAGCCCAAGTAAATATATATCCACAACGTAATATTCATTTACAGGGTATGTTAACTGTTTGCAAGGATGCTACACCACAATCACCGGAACAAAAGAAAACCAATCTTACAGAACAACCTGAATCCCCAAAAAAGCAGCCGGTATGTACAACCGTACACTCTTTCTTTTTTACATTGTACACATTGTCACATCTTTTATTTCCCACACTCATCCACATTTTTGGATGCAACACAGATGTCCACATGGACAATAACTTAAATGTTACAAATTTACCCCATTCTCCGGTACTTAACTCTTTGAGACCCTTCACATTTCTCTTTATCTAAAACGTGTTGATCATATGGTATATTTGGCAATGTAGGATGTCACATATGATGTCAACGGATAAGCTTACTCATCAGGATAGCGGACTAGAGGTATGTCGTACTGTTTTTCCCAAACATATTGAAATCCAACTATCAAATAACCGATTCTCGCCATCGAATATAGGTTAATGAACATATTGAAGAACTTGATATCATTTGCACCCAACTGCCTAAATCGGATGGCATAAATGCGAAGGTTTTTTACTTTACTAACTCTAACTATGGACATATATCCCACATCAAAGATCTCTTGTTTCTTGCAGATGAACGAAAGACCATCCGCGCAAACACCGGTCGATGCTGACAGTTATCCAGATGTCGCAAATGAAGATGACTATGTCCCACCAAACACTCCTGGTTTGAAGGAGCTGGTTG
>OVBE01003274.1:0-27190 GCA_900406425.1 Iberis pinnata
GGTAACGGGCCTAGTTCTGGTTTGACTTTTTGGGCTGCTAAGCCCAGGCCCAACAGTCCAGATTCATTCTTTATTATTGAAAAAGTAAAATTATAGTACTTCGGTGTATTGTTATTGGTGATAGATTAGACACCCTTCTTAAAACTCATCAAAAATCAAGTATAAATTGTTAAAAATTCTAATTAGCAAAAGTCAAATGCGTGAAAAGATTATAGACCCATATATGGTGCAAATGGTGATACATATATGGTGGAAGAAAAAAAAAAAAATGCGGAAATTAAGTTTGGTCCATAACTTAATCTAGAAAGAAGATAAATTTTAAAGAATAGGTCTCTAACATTACAAATAGAGGTTGATTACGTATTAAGAAAGGAGAAATTCATAAATTTGGCCTGTATCTCTAAGCTTTTTATATCTGAGTCAACTCATTTTTATATCTTTAAAAATAATTAGTGCTCGGAACTCGATCTTTCTTGCAAAATTCTAATTCTAATAAATCAATGTTTCAAAGATCTACCATCAAACTAAATTGGTATAATTTAACTGTGATCTTTATTTTCAAAAATTGTAATACATGTGGTACTCACAAACATAGTTAGTCTCAAAAATTCTGTTTCTTTCCAAAATTAAATGTGAGCGTGGTATGTTGACCTATAATCTGTTTAGAGACTAAAGGTCAGAGCCAGACTCATAATAGGTGGGGCTCAAACCTGAAAATAGTTTTCCCCTCTTTTTCTTTAGTCTTCAAGAAAAAAAGAAGAATGACCAAAAATAACCACAAAACAAAGAATATAACTATTAAAAAAGATGAAAATGAGGAAACTACAATTGAGTGTAATTATCACTAAAGAATTATTCACCAGGTAGTGGGAGAAGATAACCTAGAAGATAGGTATTGTTTTAATGCAAAACATATTATTTTATTCTATATAAAAACAAATAAAACATATATATAATGATATATTATATTATTTATTGTAATTTCTACATAAATCAGTTTGTGTCTAAAACCTTAAACTTTAAAACTAAAACTCAAATAAACAAATATAAATTTCGAACCCTGTGTATAAATCTAAAACATAAAATAATGTACAATATAAGCAGAATAGTTACTATTATGTTATATATGACATATTATATAATAATAATAATAATAATAATAATAATAATAATAATAATAATAATAATAATAATAAATAATAATAATAAAAATATAAAAAAATAGAACTTACAAGATTTTTTATTAGTATCTACATACTTTGATGTAAATTCGTATGAGATTTCAAAATACCAAACTTTTCTTCGTTTTTTTTAAAATTATATTTATGTTTTTAGAGCACTACCAAATTTATTAAAATAAATATCATAACAATCTTTTAACAATAAATTAAAATTGCAAAGAGAAATGATACATCGAGAAATAAAAGGCTATCTTTAAAATAACTTGACTAAGAATGAAGCTAATTTTACCTTTGTAATCGAGTATCTTTTTGTATTTGTGAATGAAGTCATGCAAGTCCTCTCATAGCTACATAAGACTGGAAAAACTCATGTTTGAAATACTTTTGGCTATTTCTCTAACGACGCAATTGGCTTTAGGAGAAGTTGTGAAGAAAGAACATGAAATAAAGGAGGCAGCTATAGACGAGATCTTCTGAAGTAAACTCCTATATTCCGGCCAAAGAGATGGATGTATAGTTTCTTCGAATATGTTGCCATATTTCGATCATACTTCTATAAAACTCAAATGAAGGTCAGACATGCTTGTTAAATCTCAAAGAATGCAACGAAGTTCCGCCTCAAAATTTTTTGGCAGATGGGAGAAGAGCATCTATGGCATGGAAGGAAACATCTCCTCTAAAATTCCGAACGATCCACGCCCCACCAACTAGAAATTCTCTGTCAGACCAAGATACATGAATATTACACTTTAGAACGGGTGGGGAAGGTTTTGACCAATGGGATTCTTGTAAATTTCGAGGGAAAAAATATTGTCTTTGATCCAAAAGAGATTCGTCGTAATGTTTGTTCCAATGCAATGCTTCTTCTTGAGCAAGTGAAATCATAACCGAAATATTATTTTTTTCCTTCGATTACCAGCGCATATCTATTTCCATATTTCCCAAAAAAATCCATGAAATTAAGTCCCTTAATTTTTCATTAATGCTCACATCACTCATTAATTGCAACATATTTTGAGTTAGTGAGTATGTGAAACCTTGATAGGTTCCCGAAATTGCTACCAATTGCCAAATATTTTTCGCAAAGATACACTCAAACAAAACGTAATTTATTGTTTCATCACCTACGAAACAAAGTTTGCAGCGTGAGTCCGCTTGTAGACTATGGTCGTTAAGACAATCGCCTACCGCCAAAGCCCCATAAAGAATCCTTCACATAAATATATTAATTTTTGGTACGGTCTTAAACTCCATATTCTTGATTTCAAATCATTGATTACCGTTTGTTGAGCGGTAGGAAGAAGGACTTTGTCCATGAGTTTAGAGATTAACTAATTACCACTCCTAACATTATAACACCTATTTGCTGAATAGGCCTAAATATACTGGTCGCGTGGCTAAATGTTAGGTACTAATGATAATATTTTCCTCGCGTCATCTATAGGGAATAGATGATGAATTTTCATTACATCCGATGACCCATCTATAGTTATTAGAAAGGAAACCTGCAAATCAGGTGTCTGTGAAGAAAGGCAAATAGGTGAACGAGGTTCACCATCTAAAAGCCATTTTTCTGTCTAGACACTTGTATCTTCCCTATTTCCTATGATTTTCATTAAGCCTTTTCCAAGAGATCGCGCCCGAAACTGATGCTTCGCCAAGCATAAGATTGTTGAGGTCCCATTCATCATTCAGGAAAGGTTTTTTTGGGAAAATATCTAGCTTTATAGACTTTCAAGAGTATAGTTTATGGATTTTGTAAAATCATCCATGCTTGCTTAGCCAATAAAGTCTGGTTAGATTCGCCAATATCCTGAAAGCCTAACCCACCCTTGGATTTAGATTGACACATCTTCGACCATGATACCTAGTTAATCTTCTTCTTTTTGCTTCATATGAATTCCACCAAAAACTCGTCACTACACTAGTGATCTTTTTACACTGATGTTTGGAGAGACGAAAACATGACATGGCGTACACCGAGAGAGCCATTTCCATTGATTTCAAAAGGATCTCCTTTTCTCTGAGCGAAAGAGTTTTGGCATACCATCCTGAGAGTCAATAATTTAATATATCTGTGATAAAAGCAAGAAATTCACGCTTTCAGCCGCTAAAGCATTCTGGTAGTCAATTCCCTACACCCCATTGTTTTTTATCTGCATATAGAGACCCAAGATCCCACACATTATTGGATCTAATTTATCCCAAAATGATTGATGATTTCTGAAAATTAATTTTTTGACCTGATGCTTCTTCGTACATTTTTAAACATCTCAACATTTCATTGAATTCGCTAAAAGTGGAACGGCAAAAAATAGACTGTCATCCGCAAACAAAAGATGTCGTACTGATGGACATCTGGTTGTTAGTCTTATACCCATAAGTTTCCCTTGTTCCTCTGACCTATTCACATTGTGTATTAGTGCTTCTGCATATAGAATAAAAAGAAAAGAAGATAGGAGATCACCTCGTTTTAACCCACGCTCAAGCTTGAAAACTCCATGCGATTTTTCCGTTCCGAAGGACAGAATATGAAACCGAATGAGTACATGTCATGATCCAACTAATCCATTTCCCATGGAAATCAAGTTTAAATAGTAGGGTTTCTATAAAACTCCATTCCTCCCTATCAAAGGCCCCTTGTGTGTTCGAGACAATGGAAGATAGGAAAACTTTCAACCGTGAACACAAAATCTTGGATATGATTTTATAAAATACCGAACATAGGTTGATAGGCCTTAAATATGTCATTTTCTTTGCAATTGGAAATTTAGGCAACACTGCCAACTGAGTATAGTTCCAGTCCCGTTGCAAAATACTTGTGTCAACAAAATCTAAGACCTCCTTAGTGACGCCTTCGCCATTGATATTCCAATAAGATTGGTAAAATTGTCATGTCATACCATCAGAACTGGGTGTGCTATCTCATTTAAGGCTAAAAATTGTATCTTTAACCTCATATTTGGATACTGGTTTAATGAAGAATTCGTTCATTGAGTTAGTCACCCTTGGTATCATTTTGTCTAATAGTTCATTTGGGTTGTATGGCCTTATAGACATAAAAGGTCAACAAAAATATAGAAAAGTCAACCAAAAATTAAACTGGAAATCAAGATAGAAGTATAAGAAAACGGGCAAAGATAATCGACTTGGGTGATCAATTGACATTCTATTATGCTAATACACATATTCTAGTGCTAATCCCTGGTCTAGAATTCCCTTAATTAGACTAATCCACTCTCATGGCACTAATCTCTCTTTTAATCATGCAACTAAAAATAATCTCTTGGATAATTGCATAATCTAGAGGCAATAAGATCTAATTCATGATAAACCACTAAATTAACTAAAAACAATCTCTTGGATAGCATTAATTAGCAAACAATAGTTGGTTCAAGAATTTCATTGAACACATTTTGGGCAAAATTCACCTTATGATCTAAACTTGAATGGCCAAGACAAATTTAGCATTAAGTGCACCTATTGAATGAAGATTTAAGCTATTAAACTCCTATGCATCATATTCAATCACATAATGACCCTAATCTACCTAACTCATTTGCTTAGGAATGGATTACTCACTAATCATGGATAAAACACAAGATCTAACTATAGAAATGTGTTGAATCATGATTAGATACAGAAAATAGAAGAAGAAACACAATCAAAGATTCAAACTTAAGATATACAAATATCCAAAATATTTACAAAGTTTCTTAAGAGAAAAAAAAGATGAGATAAAATGATAAAATTAGGTATATAAACACTATATAGTATCCTAAAAATAGTATTGGGTTAACCCAATTGAAAAATGGGTTAAAACTTAAAAATAAATGTTGAAAATGTTGACTTTTTGGGCTGGGATCGGTTTGCCAAACCGATCCGTTCCCCTGGAATTTGCACATTTTGAGGATCGGTTTGGGAAAACCGATCCAAGTTTCGGGGTCCATAACTCTCCCATCTTTGAAGCTATGGTGTCATCATATATATCTCTTTGGAAAGCTGACTCAAAGGGATACAACTTTTATGAAAGAGTCTTCTCCTAATTCGAAATGAAAGCTGGTGTAAAATATGCATCTTTGGGGTGGACGGTTTGGAGCTTCGAATCTAGCGGATCACAACTTTGCCGATTCAAATCTTGCAATTCCCTAGGACTTTTGATGTGAATTTTTGCTTTTTGGAAAGCTTGAATGCATGGCTACAATATTATTCAAGATGCCATGATGAAATTTTCATTGCAAAATCTCCAAATTTCTTAATCTTTAAGGCTTTTTGTTTTAATCCATATTAAGTCCCCTTTTTGGCTCTTTTGCATCCAGTTGATCTCTTTTTTGGATTGATTCACCTTCAACACCTGAAACATGAAATGATATGCAAATACAATCTATACATGCCTAAAATAAAGTGAATCTACCTAAAACAAATATGAAACAATAGCTAAAATTTATTAAAAACACAATATATCAACTCCTCCAAACTTATCATTTACTTGTCCTCAAGAAAGGCACAAAGATAAGTGAGAAAGCGAGGTTTGAAAATGGGAACTCATAACAAAAACTTGAATGCAATGCTTCGAGTGTATCATCCTAAAGACTAGTAAAATGATGCATGTATCACAATTATACAATATAGTTCTACATACTCATCACAAGAACCAACTTTTAGCAATCAAAGTGAAGTATCCTCAAACCAGCAAATTTACCAATCTCTTACATTCATTAATCAATCAAGTGCAATCTTTCTCATAGAGGAGAAATCTAATCCATTTGGTTCGGTTTTAGAGACTTTTAGATGTTTGAAGTAGTTTCTCACATTTTAAAGTTGTTTCTCTCAAAAGAGTAATGCAAAACATTATGCAAAATCAGGGTAGAGTCAAACAATTGATGCATACAAGGCTTTCACCTCATCTAATTCTCTACCCAAATTCCTTTTATGTTCCCATTCTATCCCATATTTTACATTCTTTTTCACTTAGAACCCAAACCACCAAATTTTCATCTTTTCTCAAACTCTTTCTAACCAAAACATTAGCCTTTTTCTTTTGATTAACCAAATACCAGGAGCATTCTTGCTTCTTTTATTCCGCACTTACTTTTCTTATTCCCTTTTAGACAATATTTTTCTTCTTTTTGATTTTATTAACTATCTAGAAATGATTAGATCTTCTCTCATTTTTTTCTTTTTCAAACCATTTGACATCTTTGATACTCCAAGAGCTTCTTTTACTTAGGCTTATTTCAATACTCTTTTTCAACACTCCTACACTTTTTCATTTCTGATGAACAAGAATTTCTACTTATTCAAGTAAATACTCAAGTCCATTCATTAATCATTGTAGAACTTAAGGAATAAACCAAATTAAGGTAGAGGTTAACACACTAATCCTATTAAAATTATATTTAGTCTAAACCAAATAGAATTGGATAGGTTTCAATCATCTCAAATTAACAAAAAGTCAAAAGTCAAATGTTCTAAAAGTCAACTGCAATTAACCAAAATCAACTGAAAATTAAGATTGAATTCAAATATAAAAAGGCTAAGAAAATGGTGTAGGTAATTGATTTGGGTGATCAAATGAATTCATGTGGTGTTCAATTCTAACGATTAAGCTAATCCTTGGTCTAAATTCCAAAACCTAGACTAATCCACTTTCATGGCATTAATCATTTTCCTAATCATGTAATTTAGATAATCTATTGGAAAATACACAATTAAGAAATATTAAGATCCAATTTATCTTAACCAATAAACTAACTAACACAAATCTCTTTGGTTAGGCCTCATTTAGCTTATAGAGATTCGTTCCGGCATTTTGTCGAACACCTTTCGGCGCAATTTTCCTAACTTCTAGAAATGAGAGATCAATTCAATCCTAGCATTAATGGCATCATATACAAGAAGATTTATGAATTACAAGACCTAAACACCACAATCTTTCATCTAATCCCCCTAATCTACCCAACCATTCACTTAAAATTCACTACTCACTAATCATAGAAAAAACACCATATCTTATGAAAGATATGTGATTAAACATGATTAGAAGAAGATTTGGAATAGAAAGAAACAATCAAACAAAGAATCATACTCAAAATAGATTAAAGGTCTAGAGGATTACAAAGAGTCTTAGATAAATTAAAGCATAGCCTCCTAAAAATTAGGTTAAAGGCTTAAATAGTGATCATAAAAATCCTTTGGGTTAACCCACCTAAAATTGGGTTGAGACAAGTTAGAACTTGGAAAATGTTGACTTCTGTTGACCATACCGATTTGTATAAACTGGTATGCCCACCGGTATGTTCTGTCGCTCCTGACAGCGGTTTGCACTCCCCGGTGTGACAAACCGTTGTATCTTCCTGGAAATTTTTCCTCTTCACAACGGTATACTGTGCCGGTTTCTGTTGATCGGTGCAGTCATACCAGTTTACTTAAACCGCTATGCAACCCGGTATGCTCTGTTTTTGCCTCCTTTTCATCTTTAAACCTCCTTTTTCATCCACGACTTTGGTTTCTTCACATCTACCACCTGAAATAATGATATGCAATGCAAATGCAAGCTATATAACCTATATGCGAATTAATCATTCTATAATGCATGCAAAATGATAGGTAAGATGCATCAAAAACACAAGATATCAACTCCCCAAACTTATCCTTTGCTTGTCCGCAAGCAAACCGCAAAGGAAAGTGAGAGAGAGGTTTGAAAGTGGAAACCTCAAATCCAAAAGATTAAACAAGAGCCTAGTGAACTAACATCTAAAATGTGATACAGCATCAGTCCCGAACTAATATCTTTACTTATCAAATCATTCAAGTGTCTTCACTATCCTTTCTATTACTAAAGGTGAGCGATCCACCTATCTAGTCCAAATTATCTTCCTACATTCAATTTATTTCACAAGTGAAGCATGCTCAAATGATTATCTTGACAATTTTAATTGGTAAGGTCGAAAGAGAATTCTCATGCATCAAGAGAAGGTTCGCACTCAAATCATTTGGCCATCACTCAAAAGGGAGTGATTGATTTAATTAAAACGAGACAAAAGGCAATGAGAAATACAACTTTTGATTTTTATTTCTAAACTTTCCTAAGCACGTGCCTTATTCTACCAATTTTTCAAAGGTTCTAACCATCTCTTTTAAATTTAAACTTCCCAAACCAACCATTATTCATTCTTTTTCTCACTTAGGCTTCCGATTTTTCTCCACTAAACTTATCATTATTCCCCTTGTATCATTTCAACTTACACTAGCTCTCTTTTTACCATTTGATATCTTAGGCTATTCTTCTCATTTTTCTTCAATTTTTGCGCCTAGCCTACCTTGGTATTCAACTTAGAGCTTTTTCTTTCTTAAGACTTAGGGATTTTATTTTTCGTTTGATTTCCTAGTCTAGTGGAGACTCTTTTTTTATTAAACTCATTACTTTCTTTTTCTTTATCCTCCCAAACATCCTCTTTTGAAAGTTAAACCACCAACCTACTTCTATCTTTATCCCATTAGAACAAGAATAGAAGCTAATCTTATGGCTAAAGATTCAAAGCTATTAAGAACTTCCCAACATTTCCAATCCTAGCTACCCTTCCTAAATGCTAGATGATGTCGTCAGTCTAGCTAAATAGATATCGTAAATTGTCGCCCCTTATACTCGAGTTTTTGCCAATCAACCACTAAAAAAGAGAAACTCACAAGTAACTTGGGTAATTGGGTTTCACGGTGGAGAGGGAAATCATTCTAAAGATGAGAATGACCGGTTTAACCACAAGTGTTTGGGCTTTTGGGTGACTAAACCGTTATAAAAAAAAATTAAGCCTTAAACCACATCAAAACACCATTCGAGCAAGCTAATTAGCAATTTAAGTTAAGTCCAAATAGTTATGAATACAATCTAGAGCTAGCAGGCTTCGAGACTACACCAGTAGATTTTCAAATTTCAAGATTCAACACATGAAGTTCAAGACTTTTCGAGACTACTAGTAAGTTCAATCCTATCTATCACACTTTAGATTCTAATTCAAAAGGCTAGAGCTTAGGCTTTACAAGGCATAATCATCATTGGCCTCCTATGCATATGATGCAACGAAATACAAACTAAATGAGAATGAAATGAAACTAAATGCCTTTTTTAGAATTCCTTAATTTTTCGATTTTTAGGGATTTTTGAAAACCTTAACTATTCACAATGCAAAAATGCATGATAAGAGGAAAAATCAAAACTAGATTAGCTACGGTCTCTCCCCCAAACTTAAATCATACGGTCCCTGTGTGTAATAAAAGTCAGAGGAAGAGATAAAAAGGAGAAATAAAAACTAAAGTGCGAGTATGTACAATGCGAATGGGTGGTACCTCAATAGTAGTTGAAACCGAGATCAAACATCTCCTCATCGGAGGAGAAAAGAGGGGACTCATTGTCGGATTGGGGCGATGGCGGTGTTGGCATTCTTTGTCTTCGCCTTCGTCGGCGGCTCGACTCATCAACCGAAATTCAGGGTTGGAATGCGGTTTTGGTTGAGCTTGCTTCGCCATGATAGAAATTCCTCCTTCCCGATTGTTTGTCTTCCACGTCCATAGCCGAATGCATATCATGATCTTCGGGTGGCCACGATAAAGGTTGTTGGTCAAAATGGACATTGGTGCCGCAATTTCGGCACATTGTTCCCTTGAGAATGATTGTCGTTAACTTCTTCACTTGCTTCACTAACTTCCTTGTCGTCCGGTCTTGGAACATATTCCACCGGCTCATCTTCTTTTGCTCTAAGTAGAGGTCTTGCAAAGGACCGGGGTTGAGTGGCATGGAAGAAGAACCGGGGTAGTATCGGGAGCACCCATATACGGTTCCTTGGTCGCTTGGAAGAGTGGGTTTGGGTACCGGTTGCTGAGATTGATATAAAAGCTCCATTGGTGGTTCACATGTTGGGTCATAAATGCAATTCAGTATAAAATGAATGTTGTCCCGGTTCGCAAAGGTAGTGACTTCAGCGTTTGGGAGAAGAATGTTTGTAAGATCCCTATCCTCTTTGGTGAACTTGTAAACATACTTGTAAACTTGGTTGACCTTCACTCTCCCGACTAGGAATTGCGCCTTGTTGAGATACAAAATGTTCATAAACTTAGGTGCAGTTTCATTGTTGGGGAGTGCAATTTTGGAAGCCGTCAGGATGGAGTTATCCATCCTCCAAAACTAAGTTGAGGCGTCTTGTCATTTTGAGTCCATCCCCAATTCTGTAACACTAACAGTTGCTCTACAAATATCTTCACTCTGCTCGGCCGGTATTTGTTCAAACCCGGAAAAAAGTCTGTCATTGTTTCTCTTGGCACGAATGAGAGGAGCAAGTCCTAATCGCATAAACTTCAATTCGTTGTCCATAATGGTTCCCGTTTCACGTCTAGAAAAGAAGGAATGCGATAGGATCTTGTGGACAAAACGTACCGCCGGATGACGGATGATAGCGCTCTTTGAAATAGTCGGTGTGAATCTTATAGAACCGATTATCTTCCAAATAACTTCATTCTCTCCAACTGCCTTTCAAAACCATCACAACTGTTACATGTAAAACCATAAATCTCTCCCAGATGACTAAAAGTCAACACATGAGCCACATCTTCCAAATCTTTGAACTCGATTCAGCCTCCACCATCTACATTCGCACTTCGAGCTTCGTAATGGACACCTTCCAATGAAGCAAGGAACTTGCATGTTTGTTCCTTGTAAGAGTTGAACCGCATATGTAAGATATTTCCGGTTCCCATTCCGTTGAGGATCATTTCGACTTCATCATATATCCCTAGCATCTTTAGAGTATCCGAATCCGGAAAGATCGATGCAACACATGAGGGATTCATACAATTCTTCGTCGGTTGGATCTCTTGAAGTGTCCCTTATCATGGGATTCTGATTACCACATGGAGGTGGCATAGACCGTTGTTGCAAGATTGGCTCATTCACGGTCTTTTGAACACTCTCAAGTTCTTCTTCGAGTAGTTGTCCTCTTCAGCCTCTTTGGCGGCTCTCCGACTAGTTCGTGATTGTCTACCAGTTTGTGATTGCTTACCAAATTGTGTACCGGTTGGTTTGTTTATAGTGATTCCCCCCTGTCTCATTGTAGGATCCGCTCTTAGTCGCTTAGGGTTGTCTTTCTCAATAGCAATCGCCTTTCCTTTGTCTTCTTTTGTTGGTTTGGAAGTAACTTTCTTTGGTGCCATGATTTTTGTCTACAAAATAAAAGATTAAAATTATCACCAATTCTCATCAAATCCCAAACAAGTTAATTTCACACCACAAGTGTTGATTCTAGAGTGTAATCGTCATCATGCACACACTCTATTCCTACAATATCTTCAACCAAATCAAATTGCCATGGATATAACTGAGAGAAGATTCAAAAAGTTCAAACTTCAAGCATCATTAACAAATTTGTCAACTCAAAATTCTTAGCTAGCCCCCTCAATTAGGTGAGAACACATCACTCCGCAAGCCATGGAGAATTCAATCCAACAATTTTCCCGAAATTCCCTTTTTTTCAATTGAGCTCAAGAACCCTAACATCCAAATTTCAACAAACTATAGAATCAAAGGTCAATCTCCTAGAGTAACAATCATATATCTCATACCCAATGGGTTTCTAACACTTAGAGACAATCAACAATTCAAGAACTTGAGAAAAATCAAAATTTCGGATTTGGTGAATAGTGTTGCGAAAATTTGAGTTTTGAGGATGTACCTTGGCTTGAATGGATTGGAACTAGCAAGATTGAGTCTAAAGAATGATGAAAATCCAAATTTAAAGCAATGAACAAGACCAATTTTCTTGAAGAATTGAGTGAGAAATCAAGGGGTTTGTGAAAATTTTCTCTAAAAACTCTTGTAAAATCGTGAAAGTGAAGTGAGGAAGAGGAGAGACCTTAAAATCAAGCTAAACAGGTGAGAAAATCCGGTTCAATTTAAGCTAAATCGGATTTAAGAGTTGATTCAAAATGCCTTACCCGTACAGGTTTGAACAAACCGGTACGATTGCCCGCTATAGCATGTCTCGAGTCATACCGGTTTGCGTTCCCCGGTATGACATACTGCTATGGCTCCCTGAAATTTTTTTTTCGCTATACCGGTTTGCACTCCCCAGTATGAACAGTCCCTTTTGAATCATACCGGTTTGCACTCCCTAGTATGATTGCCCGCTATTGTCCCGGAGACCATTTTCTTTCACCAAACTCCTTCCACCTGCTTGCACAAGTCATTTTCCACATCTAAAATGCTTCTACTATCTCAAATCATAATTCGAAAGTTATTAAAACTAAAATGCGGAAAATAAAAGCTAATGAAAAGGATATGTACAAAAAGGATAACATGAGATTTCCTCTCAAGCGTGCTTGTTTAAAGTCACTAAGCTTAACTTTGCTTTTGCTCATGCGCGTTGTGGTTCAGAAAGAGACACAGAATCTCTCTCCTTGACAGCTTAATCAGCCATATACCGCTTCACTCTTTGGCCATTGACTGTGAATTCTTTTCCATCCTTACTCATTAGAACAATTGCCCCATATGGACGGATCTCCTTAATCGTGAAAGGATCCGACCATCTTGACTTTAGCTTTCCAGGAAATAGCTTCAATCGAGAATTGAAGAGTAAGACCAAATCACCAACTTCAAGTTCCTTGTTGATAATTTTCTTGTTATAGAACATGTTTGTCTGTTCCTTGTAGATCTTGGCGTTTTCATAGGCTTCAAGCCTAATCTCATCCAACTCTCCAAGTTAAAAATCTCTTTTCTCTTTAGCGCTCTTAATGTCAAAATTCAGCAGCTTAACCGCCCAGATAGCCTTATACTCCAATTCTACGGGGAGATGGTAAGCCGTGCCATAAAGAAGGTTGAATGGAGTTGTGCCTAATGGGGTTTTGAACGCGGTTCTATATGCCTACAAGGCATCATCTAACTTGGTAGACCAATCTTTTCTTGTAGCTCTAACTGTCTTCTCAAGTATAGCCTTGATTTGCCTATTCGACACTTCTACTTGGCCACTTGTATGAGGATGGTACGGTGTAGCTACCTTATGTCCAACCCCATGTTTCTTCAACAAGCTTTCAAACACTTTGTTGATGAAGTGTGAACCTCCGTCACTAATGACAACTCTTGGGATGCCAAATGTTGGGAAAATGAAGCTCTTAAACATCTTCAGAACTACCTTGGCATCATTTGTAGGACTTTCTATAGCCTCCACCCACTTGGATACATAATCGTCTGCTACTAAGATGTAGCTATTCCCATGGGAAGAAGGGAAAGGTTCCATGAAGTCTATGCCCCAAACATCAAAGATGTCAACCTCCATGACTGGATTTTGTGGCATTTCATTCCTCTTTCCAATGTTCACAGTTCTTTGACATGAATCACATTTCATGATGAATTTGTGAGCATCCTTAAACATGGTTGGCCACCAAAATCCTGCCTGAAGAACCTTGGATACAGTCTTGAAGGTTGGGAAATTCCCTCCATATGAGGATCTATAACAATGTAGAAGGATCCCCTCTACTTCCTCTTCAGCAACGCATCTTCTGTAAAGCATTCTTGTTCAAAGTATAAAGGTATGTCTCATCCGAGAAATATCTTGTGACTTCCTTCATGAACTTCTTCTTCTGATATCCTTCTAAACCTGGTGGTTCTTGTTCACATAACAGGTAATTGACAATATCAACATACCATGACTCATTCCAGCCGGCAACGGAAACTTGTCCAAGAGTATAACCTGGATCCACTACTTTGTTCAACCTGTTAATCTGTGGAGATATAGACATCAATTGTTCTTCTTGCAGTGAAGCATCAATAGGAATCTCGTCCTCGATCCTCAACCTTGATAGATGGTCAGCAACTCCATTTTCAACGCCTTTCTTTTCCTTAATCTCAAGATCAAACTCTTGAAGTAATAGTATCCATCTCAGAAGTCTTGGTTTAGCGTCTTTCTTGGCTAGTAAGTGTCTCAAAGTCGCATGGTCGGTGTAGAAAATGAATTTGGAGCCTACCAAGTAAGACCTAAACTTCTCAAATGCAAACAAAATAGCTAGCAGTTCCTTTTCAGTTGTAGCATACTTAACCTGAGTGTCATCCAATGTCTTGTTTTCATAGTAGATTACATGGAGTTTCTTATCTTTCCTTTGACCCAGAACTGCTCCAACATCATAATCACTAGCATCACACATTATTTCAAATTGCAAATCCAAATCCGATGGTTGGAAAATGGGAGCACTTATCAAGTCCTGTTTAATATTCTTGAATGATTCAAGACATTCTTCATTAAAGTGGAAATCGATTTCATTACACAAAAGCCTTGTCAATGGTCTAGCCACCTTTGAGAAACCCTTTATGAACCTTCAGTAGAATCCAGTGTGGCCCAAAAAAATTATAATCCCTTTAACAGAGCTCGGTGCTGCAAGACTAGTCATTACATCGATCTTTGCCATATCAGCTTTAATCCCCTTTTCTGAAATCCGATGCCCCAGAACTATTCCATATCTGACCATAAAATGGAACTTCTCCCAATTGAGTACCAGATGAGTCTCTTCACATCGTTTCAGGACCCTGCACAGATTTTCCAAACACACAACAAACAAAGAACCATATACCGAAAAATCATCCATGAAAACTTCAACCATATGTTCAATCAAATCAGAAAAGATTGACATCATACAACGTTGAAAAGTCGCAGGGGCATTACATAGCCCAAATGGCATCCTTTGATAGGCAAATGTACCATAGGGGCATGTGAAAGTGGTTTTCTCTTGGTCTTGCGGATGAATGGGTATTTGTAGAAATCCAAAGTACCCATCCAAAAAGCAATAGTATGGATGATTGGCTAAGCGTTCAAGCATTTGATCAATGAAAGGGAGGGGAAAATTATCTTTCCGGGTTACGGAATTTATTTTCCGGTAATCTATACATATTCTATGCCTAGTTATGGTTCTGGTGGGGATTAATTCGTCTTTGTCATTCTTCACTACAGTTGTACCTCCCTTTTTTGGAACTACATGGACCGGTGAGATCCAAGTACTGTCCGAAATTGGGTACATAATATCGACGTCTAAAAGTTTTAAAATCTCTTTTTTAACCACTTCTTTTAGGTTTGGGTTCAACCTACGTTGATGTTCTATGGAAGACATAGATTCGTTCTCTAAATGAATTCGGTGCATGCACAAAGTTGGAGAAATTCCTTTAATGTCATCAAGAGAATAACATATAGCTTTTCTAAACTTTTTCAACTCACAAACCAAATTATCAACCTCATCAACATTCAAACGATCATTAACTATCACCGGGTAAGTTGAGTTAGAGCCTAGAAAGGCCTATCGGAGACCTTAAGGTAAAGGTTTGAGTTCTACCTTTGGAGCTTTTAGCTCGCTCCAATCTTCTTCAGAGTTGGACTTACCATTGCTAGTTCATTCCTCAGATTGTAGAGTCTTGATGCCAAATTTCTCCAAGTGTGGCAATTCTTCAAACCCAACTTTTTCCTTTATGGTCTCATGAGAATCAAGTCTTAATCCCATCTCCTCAACTTCAGCTTTAAGAACTCTATGTTCATTTGGCTTAGTAGTTAAAGCCAATTGTAGAACATCCTCTGTAGCTAATTCTTCCAAGTATTCATCAACTAGTTCATCCATGGTTTCCACATAAAATACTTTGCCATCAATAGTTAGTTTCTTCAGATTTTCTTGATATCATATTGTTGTACATGATCTTTACCCAAATGCAAGTCAATCTTCCCATTTCTCACATCAATGATAGCTCTTGCGGTTGCCAAGAACGGTCTACCAAAGATAAGTGGGTCTCGTGGTTCCTCTTCCATTTCCAAGACCACAAAATCAGTTGGTACTTCAGTGTTTCCCAATCTCACTGGAAGATCCTCAAGCATTCCAATTGGTATCCTTACATATCCGTCGGCCAGCACCAGAGAGATCCTGCAAGGTTTAAAAGAAAAGAAACCAAGTTTCTTAGCAATTGAATATGGAATTAGACTAACAAAAGCACCAAGATCACATAAGCATTTTTCAAAAGTGAAAGGGCCTAAAGCACAAGGGAGAGTGAAACTCCTTGGGTCTTCAAGTTTCTGAGGAGATTTTTCCATTTTGATAATTGCACTACACTCCTTGGATAGTATGACCATTCCTTCCAAAGTCTTTTGCTTCTTTTTGATTGCATCCTTCAAAAACTTGATGTAATGGGGGAACAAGCATAAAATCATCAATGATAGGCATGGCTATTTGCACTTCCTTCATTTGCTCTTCAAATTGAGCTCTATACTTTTCCATTAGTTGCTTCTTGAATCTCTCAGGAAATGGAAGCTTTGGTTCATAAGGGGGTGGATCAAAAACATGTGCTTTTGCTGGAGATTCTTCACTAGTCTCTTTACCCTTTCCTTTTGAAACAACCACTTTTTCTTGCATTGGTGTCTCAACCACAATGTCTTCACAACCAACTTCATCATTATCATTCGAAATGATGTTCTTCCCAACCTGTTTCTCATTGTCCTCATTGAGAACTCTAGGAGGTAATTCCGTACCACTTCGAAGTGTAATGGCATTCACATACTCCTTTGGGTTAGTCTCATATCTCCCAGGAAGCTGCCCCATAGGTCGTTTGGAATTGGAAGTGATTTGAGCAACCTGGTTGTCCAAAGCTTTCAAGTGAGAAGCAATACTCTCTATCTTGGCATGAAGATCATCCGTTTTAGCATTGATGTATTTCTTGAAGACGCCAAACTCAATGGCATTCTTTCCTTGACCTTCCAATAATTGCCTGAAAAGCTGGTTCGTTTGATCCTGGGCATTAGAAGACGAGCTTCCTTGAGACTGTTGAGGGGCCTGAGAGTTTGAGAAACTTGGTGGCTTGGAGAAGTATTATGATTTGGGTTGGAAACCACCTTGATTGTTGAATTGTGGTTTTGGTTGAAAACCCTGTTGTTGCTGCTTCAGGGGATAATGTTGATCCTGAGGATTGGCAACATTAGTGTTGCGGTATGAAAGATTTGGATTTTGTTGGTAATTGTTGTAGCCTTGATTGTAGCCCTGATTACCCACATAAGATATTTCCTCCTGAGTGTCTTCCTGTTGTGTTTGGTAATCTTCTTGAACATCACCAACGAAGTTGACCGTTCCTTGTTGAGAAAGAAGTATCTTGTCTAACTTATCCTCAAGAGATTTGAGATCCTTCTTGTACCCTGTATCACCACCTACAGCACGAGTGGAACGATCATAATCCTCACAATAATTGTTATCACTCTGAGCCATGTTCTCCACAAGCAATAAACCGTCTGTCTCAGTTTGGCCAAAGAAGTTCCCTTGACTTGCAGTGTCCAGCATCATCCTGTATTTAGGAGCAAGGCCCCTATAGAGAGTACTAAGGAGACTCTCACCCGAAAAGCTGTGATGTGGGCATTGAAGTGTATAGCCTTTAAAATATTCCCAAGCTTCACCAAAGGACTCATGTCCGGGCTGCACAACCCCTGAAATCTCATTTCTCAGTCTTGCGGTTCTGGAAGTGGAGAAGAACTTGGTGAGAAATGCCTTCTTGCAAGTGTCCCAAGTCTCAACAGGAATCAGTGGGCACGTTCTTCTCCCAGGAGTGTGTTGTATCCCCAAAGAGAAAGGAAATAACCGCATTGTGAATGCATCGTCAGTCACACCATTGACTTTGACTGTGCCACACAACATGTCGAAGTTGTCCAGGTGATCCAAGGGATCCTCATTCAGTATGCCATGAAACTTTTCATTCTGAACCATGCTTATGAGGCTGGATTTTATCTCAAAGTTGTTGTTAGCAATTGGTGGTGGACGAATATTGGTCCTTTGGGCATGGCGGTTGGGGGCATCATTAGCACCAATGGTGCATGGTCCATTATTGTTACCACCACCAACATTGTTGTTGTTCTCCATAGTTAAATCCAAACGTTGAATGTGAGCAAGTCGCTCTTGTTCTCATCGTGTCCAAGTGTTGTGGCGTTCAAGCGCTCGAATATCCTCAACAATCGGAGTTAAATCTGTAGGACCTCTGCTTCTCAGGTTCATATACCTGAAGTGCAAAAACAAAAAAGAGGCAAGAAAATAGTGAGTAAAAGAAAAAGAGCTTAATCCCAAACAAATTCAGAGAACTAATGGTTAAAACAATCCTGAAACGGCAACGACGCCAATTTGATGAACAAGAATTTCTACTTATTCAAGCAAATACTCAAGTCCATTCATTAATCATTGTAGAACTTAAGGAATAAACCAAATTAAGATAGAGTTTAACACACTAATCCTATTAAAATTATATTTAGTCTAAACCAAATAGAATTTGATAGGTTTCAATCATCTCAAATTAACAAAAAGTCAAAAGTCAAAAGTCAAATGTTCTAAAAGTCAACTGCAATTAACCAAAATCAACTGAAAATTAAGATTGAATTCAAATATAAAAAGGCTAAGAAAATGGTGTAGGTAATTGATTTGGGTGATCAAATGAATTCATGTGGTGTTCAATTGTAACTATTAAGCTAATCCTTGGTCTAAATTCCAAAACCTAGACTAATCCACTTTCATGGCATTAATCATTTTCCTAATCATGTAATTTAATCTCTTGGAAAACTACACAATTAAGAAACATTAAGATCCAATTTATCTTAACCACTAAACTAACTAACACAAACCTCTTTGGTTAGACCTCATTTAGCTTATAGAGATTGGTTCCAACATTTTGTCGAACACCTTTCGGGCGCAATTTTCCTAACTTCTAGAAATGAGAAATCAATACAATCCTATCATTAAGGGCATCATCTACAAGAATATTTATGAATTACAAGACCTAAACACCACAATCTTTCATCTAATCCCCCTAATCTACCCAACCATTCACTTAAAATTCACTACTCACTAATCATAGAGAAAGCACCAAATCTTATGAAAGATATGTGACTAAACATGATTAGAAGAAGATTTGGATTAGAAAGAAATAATCAAACAAAGAATCAAACTCAAAATAGATTAAAGATCCAAAGGATTACAAAGAGTCTTAGAGAAATTAAAGCCTAGCCTCCTCAGAATTAGGTTAAAGGCTTAAATAGTGTTCATAAAAATCATTTGGGTTAACACACCTAAAATTGGATTGAGACAAGTTAAAACTTGGAAAATGTTGACTTATGTTGACCATACCGGTTTGTATAAACCGGTATGCCCACCGGTATGTTCTGTCGCTCCTGACAGCGGTTTGCACTCCCCGTGTGACAAACCGATGTATCTTCCTGGAAAGTTTTCCTCTTCACAGCGGTATATTGTGCCAGTTTCTGTTGACCAATGCAGTCATACCGGTTTGCTTAAACCGCTATGCAACCTGATATGCTTTGTTTTTTCCCTCCTTTTCATCTTTAAACCTCTTTTTTATCCATGACTTTGGTTTCTTCACATCTACCACCTGAAATAATGATATGCAATGCAAGTGCAAGCTATATAACCTATATGCGAGTGAATCATTCTATAATGCATGCAAAATGATAGGTAAAGTGCATCAAAAACACAAGATATCAATTTCCCCCAAACTTATATCTTATTCTAAACATTCCCCCATCTAAGCATGTTAACCTTAAAATGAGGCTAACTCTAAGAGGCTATTTCCTTGTCGTTCGACTTCTATTACACAGGTTTTTTTCCCATGTATGCATTTTCACAAAAAGACCTCACAATAAAGAACAATGGGGCTTTCAAAGAAAGGTTCTGGGTGATCAAGGGTGTGGTACCCATCCTTAAGATGAGAATGACCATTTGGTTTAACAAGAGTGAAAGAAATTAGGTGAAGTGAATACAAATGTTAAGTGTTTCACCATGGTTAAGCATTTTAAATCCATAAGCAAGAAAATTAGATTCATTTAAATCCAAATATTCATGGGATTGGTTTCAATTCAAGCAAAATCGAACAAACACCATGAAACATAAAGCGGTCAATTCCGAGCATGGATTTTCCAAATTCTAAAAATGGTTCAAGCATCATTATATTATTAGCTAGGGTCTTACAAATCAAGCAAAACACCAAGAATCACAAGGCAATTCAATCATTGTTCCCTAGCAAGATGCAACCTATAAATGAAACTAAATACAATCTTTTTGAAGATTTTTGAATTTTTTTTATTTTTTTGGATTTTTAAAAACCTTAACTATTCACAATGAAAATGCATGATAAGACCAAAAATCAAAACTAAGTTAGATATATTTAATCTCCCAAACTTAATTCACACGGTCCCTTATGTAAAAAAAATTTAGAGAAAGAACAGAAAACAAAAGAAACAAAAACTAAGATGCAAGTATGTGTACAAGGTGACACGGTGGTACCTCAATTATAGCGGGTGTTAGATCAACCTTAGGATTCTTCCTTCCAATTACTTTTCCTTTTTTCATTCCTAGATGACTTGAAGCTCGGTTTTGTAAAAACCGGTACGTGAAACCGGTATACACCCTTGGGCCTTGTGTTTACCATAAAACATGCACAAATTAACACTCAAACTATCCCAAAACTCAACATACCCAAAATCATACCAAGATAAATTTTAAAACTAAATAAAAGACTTAAATTTAAGGATATATACAAAGGATAGACATGAGATACCCTTCCAAGTGGGCTTGTTTTAAGTCTTTAACTTGACTTGAGGACACAACTTGCTAATCATAAGAATCAAAAGGTTGAGCCAATTTACCTATAGTCATTCTCCTATTAGTGCAATAAATATTATACACACATAAATACAATATTGCCCATAACAAAAAGACACAAATCGGAACAAATGAGTGAATGATAAAGGTGGCATGTGTCATGAATTTTTCTTTGATTATTTGATGCTCATGAGGCTCAAATACACTAGATGGACATATTAAATCAACTTTAGGTTTAAAAAAGTGCAACACGAAGTAGTCAATTTAATCTCCATCAATCAAGTAAAACACATCATTATCACTTCTAAAATTCATCTCATCCTTAGGAGTTTCTAAATCATTCAAGATATTATCTATGTCAAGCATATCTCCTAGACAAGACTGTTCAAGAAGTAGAGTAAACTCATCATGCATTAAAAACCATAATTTCGAGATCATTAATGGCATAACATACTCCATCAGAATCCCTAGTAAGGTTTTCAAACCTCAAAGTAGCTAGCTTTTGAGAAACACATTTCAGTTCATAGCATTGATCAAGAAGCATGTGTGTATGCAAACTAGAACTTACATCTTCACTACTAGGTATGGAGCCATTTTCATTAACATTAATTTCAGAGTTGAACTCATATGTACCTTCGAGTTGACATGGTGGAACCCAATATAGCTACATGTATCTCTCCAAACCTGAGCTCTCTTCCCTCAAGTATTGCTCGGTGGGAGATGAGATTGAGTCGAATGATAATAGCTAGATCACTCTTTGCAATTGTTGGATGTTCTTTTTCTTGATGAGCCAACTCTACTCTTTGCTCTAGGGTAAGCACATTCTCATCAAATGGTGGATCCTCCTCCTATTTCTCCTCCTAGATATCTTTCTTAAATGTGTTCTCATGTACCCAATCATTGTAATCTATTACCATCACTCTATCTCAAAGTAAATGAAAAGTAAAAGAGCTTAGTCCCAAGAAAATCCAAAGTTCTAATGGTTAACCAAAGTCCTGAATTGCCAACAGCGCCCAAGTTGATAGTAGGATTTTTTTATGTTTAACTACTTCAACTCCTAATGTACTATCATAGTCATTGTAGCACAATAGGTTTATCAATCCAAATCATAGGAAATTAACGCACTAAAACCTATGAGAATTTCATTTAATCTAAGAAATTAAAGGTTTTTGGTTTAAATCTATCATCCTAATAAGCATAAAAATTAAAATAAACAAAAGTCAACTAAAAGCCAAACCAATGAAAGTCAATAGAAATTAAGAAAAGTCAACTGAAAATTAAATTGGAAATCAAGATAAAATACTAAGAAAACGAGTAAAGGTAATCGACTCGGGTGATCAAATGACATTCTATTATGCTAATACTCACATTCTAGTGTTAATCATTGGTCTAGAATTCTATTAGTTAGACTAATTCACTCTCATGGCACTAATCCCTCTCTTAATCATACAACAACAAAAATATCTTGGATAATTGCATAATCTAGAGACAATAAGATCCAATTCATGATAAACCACTAAACTAACTAAAAAAAATCTCTTGGATAGTACCATTTAGCAAACAATAGTTGGTTCATAAATTTTATCGAACACCTTTTGGGCACAGTTCATCCTAAGATCAAAACTTGAATGGCCGAAACAAATTTAGTGTTAAGTGCACCTATTGAACAAAGATTTAATCCATTATATTCAATCATATAATCACTCTAATCTACCTTACCCATTTGCTTAGTAATGGACTACTCATTAATCATGGATAAAACACAAGATCTAACTATAGAAATGTGTTGAATTATAATTAGAAACAGAAAATAGAAGAAGAAACACAATAAAAAAAGATTCAAACTTAAAATAAATAAAGATCCAAAATATTTATAAATGTTCTTAAGAGAAAAAAGAGACAAAATAAAAGGATAAGATTAGGTTTAGAAACCTTATATGGTATCCTAAAAATGGTATTGGGTTATTAAAAAAATGGGTTAATGCAATTGAAAAATGAGTTAAAACTTGAAAAATGTTGAAATTTTGACTTTTTGGGATGGGATCGGTTTGCCAAACTGATCCATTAAACTGATCCTTGCCCCTGAAATTTTCATATTTTGAGGATCGGTTTAGGCAAACCGATCTGAGCTGTGGGGTCCATAACTCTCTCCTCTTTGAAGCTATGATGTCATTCAATAGCTCTTTGGAAAGCTGACTCAAAGGGATACAAATTTGATGAAAGAGTCTTCTCATAATTAGCAATGGAAGCTGGTGTAAAAGATTCATCTTTGGGGTGGACGGTTCAGAGCTTCGAATTTAGTGGATCGCAACTTTCCCGGTTCATATCTTTTAATTTTCCTTGAGCATTTAAGGTTATTTTTGGCTTGTTGGAAAGCTTGAATGTATGGCTATAATATTATTCAAGATTCCATGATAATATTTCCATTATAAAATCTCCAAATTGCTTGATCTTTAAGGCTTATTGTTTTGATCCATATTAAGTCCATTTTTTGACTCTTATGCATCAATTGATCTCTCTTTTGAAATGATTCACCTTCAACACAATAAAAATGAAATTATATGCAAATTCAACCTATACATTTCTAAATGCAAGTGAATCGTCCTAAAATGAATATGAAACAAGAGTTAAAATACATCAAAAACACAATATATCAACTCTCGTGGAAAAAACTAGTATTCTTGTCCCCATCTTTCAACCAGCGTTCTTTGCTCTTTTTTTCCACAAAATTTTTTCCTCTCTATATGCATTTGTATCTCCCAACGAAGGTCAGTCATTGGTCTGTCATTGAGATTCAGTTTAATACTTTCCGCCTCTAATTGAGATTTAAATCATTGTAAACAAATCTTAGAATTAAGGGAAAATATATTAATGTGTTTCCAGTGATAAATTTTCTCCGATATAGAGTTATTTTGTCCGAAATAGTCCTAAATGGTGAATTAGCGTCATATTTCCTACTTGTTTAACAATCTCAGCCACTTCCAGTGTAGCCACCCAACGTTTAACAAACATAAACCTTCCTTTATGCATAACAATTCATTAAAGAATTTTGTGAGAATTGATCTATGATTTCAAACTGATTTCTCCAAATATTCATATTGGACCCTTGGAAATAACCTAAACCATTCAAAATTTCCAAATGATCGGTCTAAACGACATTGTGTCTAAGTGTCGGACCTCCATCTAGCCCAATCGTATTTATGACCTATAGTGTGGGAGTTCGTGGATTTAAAAATCTTTCACGAGATTTTGAAAAGCATAAAAGGTAGCCTCTTCACAATATGTCAAGGAGTTTGTTGAAATCGCCTATAAGAAACCATGCTTGATTCCTCTGTTCACCAATAATGCTTAGCCGGTCCCATACTACTCCTCTATGTGACCTAACATGGTCTCCATACACGAAAGTAAGATAAAAGTGAATGGGACGCAAATTGACCCTTGGTATCAATAACTCTTTTATTAGTCGATAAGATGCCAATTAAATATGATTTTTTCCAAAATAATGCTAGACCGCCACTTAAACCTTCGTGGTCAACAATATGAATATTGTCGTATCCTAGACTCCTTTGAATATTTATCACATGATTCCTTTTTTTTAGTCTCCATTAAGAATTAAAAATCTGGAGAAGTATCTGTATGAATTTCCTGTAGTCGCCCCATTGTTTGGGTATTCTCCATACTTTGGCAATTCCAATTCATTAATGTATCAAAAATTTTGTAAGCGGAATCACGCTGGTGAAGCTATTACAATGAAAAACAAAATTCCCTAGATTCTTGTAAAGAGTAATCGCCCAAGTGTAGAAAGTGATAATCAACGAAATACTTTTGAGAAAAATATTAAAACAACAACTATATTTTCATGAATTAAATGTTGAAAAATACTTGACACATCCATCGAACAAAAACCACATATGATTATTCCTTGTACTCACCCAATTTTTCCAATGAAGATAAACGAAATTGATTGTAATAGCGTAAGAGTGGCCAACATGTCTGACGCAAAAACCAAGTTGCTTGCGACATTTTCATTTCTCTTATTTTCCGAGTCCAATTTGCTAAAAAAAAAAAAGAAATAGAAATAATCAGAAAAGCTAAAAAAAATGATTTAATTTAGAGGAAGAAAGTGTTACACGATACGGCCGCAAAGGTATATGAATATCAATTAACAATAAAAATAACCGAAAAAACATCACAACAATGTTGGAAACTGAAAGAAAAAAAAAACAAGAGAAAATGCTCTAGACAAAGATCTTCGTAATCCACTGCCATCTTAATCACTAAGTTTTGGCTATTACTCTACATGGACATTATTTGCTAGCAGGTGGATTTGGGATAGCCAATACACCTTTCACCTTGTCTTGGACACCGCCTTGAGATCCACGATTGATAGATGAAACATGACTTGAAACTCTAGATCGAGAATTAACATGGTTAATTGTGACCAAATCCACGGAAAAAGAAAAATCTTCATAAAAATCCTCCCCTCAAGTGCATTACCATCCTCAAGTGAATTTCCATCCTCATCCATTAGATCCCCCATGAAGTCTCTCATAAAGTCATTCTTGTCTATACTGAAAGGAACATCTTCATCTGAAAATTGATAAGAAACAATACATGTGTCTTTGCCTTTACCTTTCTCATCCATCTCATGTTGGGATTGAGAGGTCTCACCTAGATGTTTTGAAACATATAATGGTTTTGGCCATGATGAGGGACCTACTTTAACCCATTTGCCTAGAATCCCAGTTCTGGACACACCAAAAATTTCTCTTTATCCTTTTTACTTTTAAAACGCCTGATATTTATGTCCCTTGAATTTGTATATTTGAATCTATTAGTCCACAACCCAAGGTGTTGTTGCTCTTCTCGGTTAGACATTTGTCTCTCTATATTCTGCCCAACATATTTATAAGGGAAATCGTACATATTTTCCTCTTCTTTGAAAATCAGTGCTCTTTTTGTTGGAGGCTTCCTTTGAACCTCACATTTGCTATCCTCATGCATCTGCTTTCACACCACCTCGACGTAAGAGCCCTTACTATTTTGATTCGCTTATGTGTTCCTACCGGAACCATGCCTTCAAGACAAACATCTGTCGAATGTGTAAGCCTAAAGCAATTAGAGAAAAATTTAGCTAGTTTATCATAACTAAGTCCAATTTCAATGACACACCAGAATTAAATGGGATCTCTATTTGGAAATATAGAGGGTTAAAACCATCTATAATGACAAAACACTGTCAGAATCCACATCTACCTCCATGACTGACCCAAGTGCTTCTCTAATAGCTCTTTAAACATCCTCATCCCAAACATGTAACGGGAATTCCAAAGGTTTAACCCAAAAAGGCAGTAAGGTAACTGGGAGCAAAACTAGGTTCCTATCTGACCAAAGAAACCATCTAGCCATAAAAAATAAGGTTCATTCTTAAAACCTCAACCAAATCTTCTTTAGAAGCCATAGTGAATTGGAAACGACCAGGTCCTAAGTAAGTTCCCTTGACTATATCTTCCAACTTCCAAATCTTAGGAAAATTCAACAAGAGATATTCCATATTCTGAACTGATGGGTTCAGGAGTCACTGATGACTCTGAATTTTCACGGTTTTTACTTATCAATTAGCATCGATTCTGAGGTCTAAAAACTTGTATACATCACATTTATGGTCGATTTCACTAAGTTTAGTGTTTTTAGGACTTTTTCATTTTGCATATGCACGCATTTTGGAGGTTTTTCAGGACTTTCCGGTGTTTTTGGGAAGGATTTGAGAAATTTCAGAAAACAGCACTTGACGACGAATGGACTTAGCACTCAACACTCAACATTGGAATGGACTGAACTTACCTCTGAGCACCTGCAGGATCGATCCAAACTCAATGCAGGATCGATCTCAGGAAATCCGGCAACAAAACAGGATCGATCCCCCTCAGCACCTTCGGGATCGATCTCAACACTATGCAGATCGATCCCAACGATACTCCAGATTGATCCCGCAACGAAACCAGATTGATCTCAAGCAGTTCGCAACAAAACAGGATCGATCCCCCTTTCACTCTTTCAGCGTTCCTGATGAAATCTCAAACGAAGCTAAGGAAGTGCACGAAGATAAAGTTGGACTAAGAAGAGAACACACGAGATTGATCTCAGCTATATTGGGATCAATCTCAGGCACTCAATGATGGGATCGATCCTAACCTCAGAAGAAGTTTGGACGCAACGACGATGGATCGATCCCAAGCAAGCACCCTTTAGTCTGGATCGATTGTGCACGAACCACTCGAAGGTAAACATACTCGGACCCGACCAACTCGAATCCGGATACCACATGAAGCAAGGCCCAAGATCCAAGACAATGATTA
>OVBE01003275.1:0-27407 GCA_900406425.1 Iberis pinnata
AGTGATTCCAAACCATATCTATCCTGATATTATGATAATTCCGACAAATAGAGCATGAACATATTAACTTACGACTGCGTTGTGCACGAGGTTGTCGAGATGTTAATTCCATGAATTCCATAACACCACGCGAATACTCGTCTTTCAAGAGGTTCGTATCTGGATCCATTTTCTCATCATCCATCCATGATCGAAAAAATGGAGGAGTAGACATTTTTTTTGTAAACTATATGTCTTGAATGTGTGAATAATCAAAAGGGGAGTGTTCTGGTTATATAGAACTTTTTCTCACGGATTCCTGACGGATATATCCGTCAGGAAATACAAATATATCTGTTGCCAACGGTTACATAAACGGCTACATTGTCAGGTGAACTTCCTGACGGATATTCTTACGGATTCGTGAGGGATTTATCCGTCAGGAATTATCCGTCAAGATTTCCGTCAGGTATCCGTCAGGATTTTTCATGACGGATTTGTATATGTCAGGAATCCGTCACGAATTCCTGACGGATCACAATCCGTCAGGAACTCCGGTCACTTTTGCCGAAGTTTTCTTGTAGTGATATTATCGAGATAGCAATAAAATTCATTGATAGAGTTATCAGAATTGTATAATATAATCAACAATCGAAACAAAACTGAAGTAAAATTTTCCTCTTTCCATTACATGGAAAAAGACTTGTTCTCAAAACTTGGTCGCTGGCTGCCATGAAGAATAGTTTAGTTGCATAATTATATGATTTTATCCAAAGAAAAAGATTACATTTGGCAGTAAATAAGTGTCTCAAGGAACGCTATAACATTCCTGCATTAACATATTAACATGGACAATCCTCCTCAAACAAAAAGTGAAGCTGTATTTAAGAAGCCATTCTGGTTTTGCTTCCAAAAACTTCTTTTCTACAAAATAATCTTCTACACCAAATGAAGATTTTGAAAAAATTAGAAAACTCCACAAGAGAGTAAAGATGTAAATATATAAGATACTACGAGATGCACATAATAGTAGATAATCGTAAACTAACTGTATTACTCTAATAATGCATTTTGAAAATCTCAAATTTGGAAAACTTAAATATGGTACAGATAAGCTATTTGGAGTTGTAGGACAAGCTTGATATTGGGATATGACAACTAGAACAAAGCTAACACATAAGTTTATCAACTAGAAAAAATCTAGTAATAACCTCAGTACAAGATAAAACTGGTGTACTACAAGAGTGACCAAAATGATACATATACAAGACCAATGAAAATATAATAAGCTCCATTGAGAAGGAACGTGACAAATTCAGATCGAGATACTAGATCTAACTTTTGTAGATCTGGATCTGATGAAAAGAGAGAGTGCGAAGACTGGAATAATGTTGGTGGAGACTTCCATTGAAGAGTGACAAGAGAAACTGAGGGCAAGAGGAAGACGACGACGACAGTGGTGGTTGAGTGGTAAGACCCGAAAGGAAAAACGACGAGAAAAAAAGAAACTGACAAGAGAGGCGAGAGGAGAGAGATGACAAGCACAACGAAAAATGTCAAAGGAAGGTCGGTAGGCTCTACCATTTCCGACAAACACTCACCGGCGGAGATGACAGCCATGGAAAAGGGTTTTTTATTAGGAAGTTTAAGGCAAAGTTTATGTAGTGGAACTCAAAATCAATTTCTTTTCAAGCAATGTTTTTATACTAGACCCGAGAATAACACTGGATAACCTTTGGATCGTCAGATTTATGTGTCAACCATGAATCAACCATATATAATAATTTAATGTTTTTTTCAATTTTTATTATATATATATATATATATATATATGAATGAATTTTAGTTTAAAAATTAAAATCAATAAGAACTCTTTATAAATACAGAAGAATTAGGTCCAAATTTTAAAGTAAATAAAAAATATCTAACGGTAAACGAACACGGTTACTGAAAATTTATATTAATCCATGATTTAATAAAACATATATTTAACCCATTTTTATTCTTTTTTTCTTTCTAATTCTCTATATCTTTTTCAGGTGGCATAGTAAAATCTTCATCACCATTTATTAACTTAAAAATCATATAGGTTAGTCAACTATATATACAAACAAAAGAACTTTGATGAAAACCTAAATTTTACGTAAAGATTACCATAATTTTTAGTTTTAGTACTTAAAAGGAAAACACAAATTTATACATAAAATTTTTGTGCTTTAATTGACCTATATCTTTTTATTCACCCAAATATCGGGTATAAAGTGATTTTTTCCAATTAACGGTTTTTTATGATGACTACTTTAAGTATAAAATCCGAACCAAATTGGTTGTTGAACCACCGTGTTTTATTGGTCCGACTGCATGTTTGACCTTATGAAAACATTGCTTTCAAGGAGCCAATAGGTATATTCATATTTCTAAAACATATTACGATTTATTTTCACAAAATCTATTTGAAAAAAACTCTTTTAGACAACAGAACTGGATATTATTTGTTATCATAATAATAATACTATATCAGTTCAATAAGCAAAGCCGATGGAATAAAATTTACATAAATAATATTACGATGGAAAATTCCGCATTCCATGCTAGTTGATCCGTCATATTATTTGTTGAATGTTTGCAAAAATGTTTCGTTTAGAAGCCTTAGGTTTATAATAAATTACATGATAAGTCTTTAGTAATTAAATATAAACATATTCTCTAGATTAAATATCTTTACCAAGATTTTCTTTTCTTTTTATTTAGGAAATTACGATGGAAAATTTCACATTCCATGCTAGTTGATCCGTCATATTATTTGTTGAGTGTTTGTAAAAATGTTTCGTTTAGAAGCCTTAGGTTTATAATAAATTACATGATAAGCTTTTAGTAATTAAATATAACATATTATCTAGATTAAATATTTTTACCAAGATTTTCTTTTCTTTTTATTTAGGAAATTTGTTTTTAATTTTATTTTAGTTTACAAAATTTATTTTTAGATTAATTTCTAAGAAAATATGTTTTCTAAAACTATATATATATATATAATATATAATACAATAAAATTTTATTTAAATAATTTAAAATTTGTTAATATTTAAATAATATAATTTATAAATGTACTTATAAATTTTATATTATTAAATACGTGTATCTTAATTAATAAACCAACCTAACATATATTTTAATATATATATATATATACTATATAAAAATAAAAAATAATATAAATATTACGTTATATGTTATATAATTATATATTTTCTACAAAATCATCATATTTTTACTTCATACTTATATACATATAGTCGAAAATTTTTATAATCATTATTTAAAATTATATAATAATATATAATTTTTTTTTTCCTCAAAACGGTCATCCTATTACTCAAACTTGAGGGGGTCTGGTGAACCAGACCGGAACAGAACACCCAATGTAGTACAGAGTCCTATGGAAGGAGCGAGCTAACTTAGCTAACGTATCAGACATTACATTTTTTCCTCTAGGGACATACATTAAAGAAAACAAGGAAATTTCTCTCTCAATTTCTTGATCTCCTTAAGCTCATATAATAATATATAAAATTTAAATCATATTTTATATGTTATAACATATTTTTGTCTAGTATTATGAATATTTAGGTTGACCGTTCATATTTATTGCAGCTCAAATGACAGATCCAATAGTGACTTACATCTTCTATTGGGCTTCTGACTTTTAAGGATTTCCGTCGCGTAAAGCCTGTACGTCTACTTTCGAGTTTTAAGAAACCTACATAAGTGTTTCGCTTCTTTCGTAAAGCCAGGCCTCCACAATTCTTTATACATCTCTTTTCAAAACCCAAAATTTTTGTTTCTTTTAATAAATTTTACAATTGCTAACAACAGGTAATCACCAATGGAATGGATGATAATTTTCGTTTAATGTTCATATATTTAATTTTCAGCTATATGTTTAAAAATACTGTTATACCAGGTGTAGCACCGTCCAACAAACCTATTTCGACTCAAAACCCAGATGGACACCGACATCAAGACGAGAAAGAAGGCTTAAAAGGGCAAAACCTAGATGGGCCGATCTGACGAGTTGGGCTTTTCAGCTCGAAGCCCATTAGGTTAATCTATGTAATTAGGATTTTAAACATGTATTTCTACTATAAATACCCATGTAATTACTCCTAAAAAGATATATGAAATTCTTCCTAGCTTTTACCCACAAGATCAAAGACTTAAACCTAATTGTTAAGTCTTGATTCAAAAGTTGGCGCCGTCTGTGGGGACTTGCTAGACGATTTCGTAATCTATCTTTGCATGAATAATCAAACCAGAGCAATGGCCACGAGATCAAACGAAAAAGGACCAGATGGATCTACCATCGATGCAGGAAACAGGGACGATCAAGTGGAGAAAACGGGATCTGACCATGAAGACGAAGTCCGGAAATCACCATGCAAGACCTACTGAACCAGATAAAAGAGCAGAAGGCAGAAACCACTAAATTGATAGCGGAGTCCCAGAACCTAAGAGCGCAGCTGGACAGCATCACCGCGTCCACTGAGGAAAGGGACGCGCGCACAGTTAACCGAAATCTGTTCGAAGCATCTCACCAAACACCCGAGACAACAGATGGAAACCGAGGTCGGACAGATTACACGAACGCAACCAGGTTCAGGAGTACAACCGAAGATACTGAGATGCGGAACATCCGCGAGCAACTGAAGATCATGAGGTCGCAGGTACACTAGGACACCGGCTCGGCCCCCGACATCCTTCGCGCCATCAAAGAGACACAGCGAACCCCGTTCTCTAGGAGAGTTACCGACGTCTCAGTTCGGCACTCTGCTAAAATCAAGTTCACAGGATATGACGGCAGAAGTGACCCGGTTCAACACCTAACAGCCTTCACAATCGCTATGGCACGAGCTCAATTCTCCGCAGAGGAACGAGATGCAGGACTGTGTCAACTTTTTGTGGAAAACTTGTCAGGCTTGGCGTTGGACTGGTTCTCCCATTTAGAGCCCGAAAATATCAACAATTTTCAACAGCTTTCAACTGTGTTCATCAAACACTACTCGATGTATATCGTGAAGAAAGCTTCAACAACCGACCTATGGAAACTTTCCCAGCAGGAGGACGAGTCATTGAAAGATTTTATTGGCAGATTCAAAGGAGTCGTAGCTCGTATCGTGATCAACGACGAAGGAGCAATCGCTGCCTTGCGAAAGACATTATGGTTCAAATCAAGGTTCAAGAACGAGCTGCTCATTAACCCTCCACAAACGTTAGAGGACGCGCTTCACCGAGCTAACAAATTTATCGAAATAGTGGAAGAGCATGCCGCGATGTCCAAAAGGCACCACATCACAAAACCCAGCCGAGATAGGGACGAAATCCCTCGAGAACCAAGGCAGCACTATTCAAGGGATAGACGGGGACGTGCTACCTATGCGATCACAGATAGTGAGAAAAACACTGACCAGCCTCCACCTTCGGATAACGATCCGGAAGCGTACTACAACTTCCACAAGCGAACCGGACACAAAACCGTGGACTGCCGTCACCTACTGGCTCTATTATTGAAGAATTTCCAGGACGGCGAGAATAATACTAGCAGAAGCAGGAACAATGATCGACGACGAGGCGGAAACACGTGGCACAACTCATCCAAAAAGGACAAGGCCCATCACGTTAGCACAATTCAGGAAAACGGCTCGCATACCAGCGACGATATGGCACCTCCCACTCGAACGCGAGATCGCAGCCCAGACGACCGAGCTACAGAGGGCTCACTACCTAGAAGATGAGTCAACGTGATAATGGGTGGATTAGTCTCATGCAACGACTCTGTGCGTTCTATCTGAAACTCCGAACGACGAGCTGTCACTGCGAAAAAAGAACAAACTAACGTTGCACCGACCTCTCAGCCACTCGAATTTCTTGACGCCGACCTAAAAGGAATAAGTCAACCTCATAACGATTTCCTAGTAATCGAACTGGTCATCGCCAACACAGAAGTAGCTCGAATACTTATTGATACAGGCAGCTCGGTGGATATCATTTTCAGAAGAACGCTGGACAATATGGGTATAAGCGCCGACCTGATCAAGGACGGCAGTAAAACACTTCACTGACCTCAATAAAGCGTGTCCCAAAGACAGTTTCCCCTTACCTCACATAGACAGACTAGTGGAAGCTACGGAAGGCAACAAACTCTTGACTTTTATGGATGCCTTTTCAGGGTACAACCAAATCATGATGCATCAAGCAGATAGGGAAAAAACCGCCTTTATCATGGATAGAGGAATATATTGCTACAAGGTAATGCCCTTTAGGCTAAAAAATGCAAGAGCAACATACCAACGCCTAGTGAACAAAATGTTGGCTGGTGAGATCGGCAGGTCTATGGAAGTCTATATCGACGATATGCTCGTTAAATCCGCCAAGGCCAGCGATCACATCAAACACCTGGAAAAGTGCTTCAAAACACTCAACCTCTACGGAATGAAGCCTAACCCAACCAAGTGTACTTTTGGAGTCACATCTGGTGAATTCTTAGGGTACATCGTAACAAAGAGAGGGATTGAAGAAAACCCCAAGCAAATCGGAGCCATCCTCAACTTACCAGCACCACGAACGAAGAAGGAAGTACATAATCTCACAGGGCGCATTGCCGCGCTGAACAGATTCATCTCCCGGTCCACCGATAAGAGCTTACCCTTCTACCAAATCCTCAAAGGGAACAAGTGTTTTGAGTGGTATGCAAAGTGCCAGATTGCATTCGACGAGCTCAAAGCATACCTAACTACACCACATGTACTCGCTAAACTAGAGGACGGTGAGATCCTCTACCTATATGTCGCAGTCTCCGAGGCAGCAGTCAGTGGCGTCCTCGTAAATGAAAGCCAAGGAGAGCATAAACCAATCTTCTATGTTAGCAAGTCGCTCAATAATGCCGAGACGCTATACCCACCCATCGAAAAGATAACGCTGGCAGTAGTATCCGCAGCTCGGAAACTACAATCTTACTTCCAGTCACATACCATTTTCGTGCTCAACAACCAGCCATTACGCATTATCCTCCATAGCCCGAACAAATATGGAAGATTGACCAAATAGGCAGTCGAGCTTAGCGAATACGACGTGGAGTATCAGAATCGAACATGTTCAAAGTCCCAGCTTCTTGCAGAGTTTATTGTAGAAATACCACCCGGGGCACATATCGCACCTCCACCAGACGTATGGAATCTTTACATTGACGGATCATGAAGGAAGCAAAGGTCAGGTGCAGGTGTCAGGCTCGAGTCACCAACTGGAGAAGTACTTGAACAAGCTTTCAGGATAAAGTTTGAAGCATCCAATAATGAGGCAGAATATGAAGCATTGTTAGCAGGGCTACGACTTGCAAAGAACCTCGGCGCTTCGCGCATACACGCCTTCTGCGACTCCCAGCTCGTCACCAGCCAATTCAGCAGAGAATATACCACGAAGAACGACAGGATGCTGCAATACCACCAAATGGTCCAAGAGATGGAAAACAAATTCGAGAGCTTCAAGCTCACCAAAATTCCTAGGACCGAGAACCAGTTTACCGACACGTTAGCCAACATAGCTTCCACCAACAAGCTCGAACTAAAGAGAATCATTCCTATGGAATACTTAACTTCACCAAGTATCACCACCATGATGGCTAATGCCATCGACGAGCTAGTTTACTTCGAACGAGAGCAAGACCAGCAAGGCCAACCTGACTGGCGAGCCGAGATAAAAGAGTATATTCTTACAGGAATGGTGCCCGAAGATAAATGGGCGGCACGGCGGATTCAAGTCAAAGCAGCGAGATATACCGTTATTGATGGACAACTCTACAAACGTTCCATATCCGGAATCCTACTACGGTGCATTAATGGAGACGATGTGCAGAAGGTACTTGTCGAACTCCACGAGGGAGCTGGCGGAAGTCATTCTAGCGGGCGCTACCTGGCATTACGTATAAAGAAACACGGACACTACTGGCCAACGATGCTGCATGATAGCCAGGAGTTCTCCAAGCGATGTGAAATGTGCCAACGACATGAACCAACTAACCATGCACCCACCAAACCATTAAATTCTTCAGCAAACCCCTATCCATTCATGAAATGGGGGATGGACGTAGTAGGACCTTTTCCAGTCCCAACGTATAAGCACAAATTCTTGCTAGTAATGATCGATTACTTTACCTAATGGAATCGTACACCGCGGTCAAAGCAAAACAAGTTTCGTGTCCAAACACCATAGACTCTTAGTTTGGCAAAATGATCCCTATGCACAGGGTCATTAACAAACTATATTATATATGAGTGTTGCAGGTACATGACTTCATATGGAAAAACATAATCTGCTGGCACGGTATCCCGTAACAAATCATGACGGATAATGGCACCAATATCTGTGCAAAAACAGTAAAGGCTTTGTGCGACAGGTGGACGGCAAACCAGCTACACCCCAGATACATACGTCGATTTATACTAACCAGCTACTTATTGCCTATGTTACAGGTGGAACATCCGGCTAAACCATTCCACGCCGAGTTACCCGTAGGCGAATGGATAGGCCGATGCCATCAATAAATCTATAGTCGACGGACTGAAGAAAAGACTCGATTCTAAAAAAGGACTTTGGGTGGACGAGCTGGACGGCGTCTTATGGTCCTACCGAACTACACCTCGGCAGTCCACCAATCAGACACTGTTCTCCTTGGCCATAGCACCATCCTAAGCAACAGTTTTCAGCTTACGCCGAAACAAGTTAGCAGACAGTAAAGTCGTTAATGATTCCATGCTCCTCGACTCTCTCGACGACGTCAAGGAAATCCGAGACAGAGCACTATATGATACACGCTTATCAACAAACCATGAAACAATACTATAACAAAGGCGTCCAGCAGCGACAATTCGAAGAAGGAGACTTGGTCTTACGAATGACCTACGCAAACACTGCAGAAGAGAATACCGGAAAACTGGGAGCTCGGTGGGAAGGCCCATACGAAGTATCGAAGATAGTCAAACCCGGAGTATACGAACTGAAAGCTACAGACGGAACGCCGATCCTGAACTCTTGGAATGCCACCAAACTTAAGAGATGATATTCTTAGGTTCCTTTGTACCATGAACTACGACCTAGCTTGATCCCTGTTATCAGGGTACGTAGGCAACCCACCGGGTGCAGCTATTTCACTTAATAAAATTTATTTTTTTCACATATACATCGATCTCCGAGTCAATCTTGGCACCTCTTACAGTATTCGCATGCGTAATTGTATCAACTGCACCTTTGTAAACTCCTAAAAACTATAAACTAAAGCCAAGCTATAACTCGCACATACCCTGCACAAAGACGGGGATGTCGGCGAGATCAAAGTTTTCTCATCATGGCTCCAAAGACCTTTAACAAAGCCGAGGTTCACCTCGCGTACTCTTAAAGATGAGTACTGAACACGTGCAAAGTCACAACATTCAAGCTGAAGTTTTTATTCAAAAAGCCAAGCTCTGACTCGCGTATTCCTAAAGACGGGTATTGGACGTGTGCAAAGTTACAACGTCTGAGCGTAAGTCTCACCTCAAAAGCCGAGTTCCGACTCGCATACTCCAACCGCGAGTATTGACAAAACTACAGTTTTCGTCCATAGATCGTTTGTCAAAAGGGACGATCTGCAGGTCGTCTCCTTCAGGCTTTTGATTGGGTGGTCTTTCAGTTCGCACAAGAATTAGAGAAATATCCACTTATAACTACTACATATTCTAACGAACTGTAAATAAACAACCGAACTCCAGTTAAACAACAATGTGAAATCAAAGCCTTTTCTCATAAACCAACGTGCTTATTAAACCATAAATCAACGAACAAAATATTACGCAAAATACGTCGAGCTATAGCTCTACTTCCATTATCAAAAGACACAAAGTCTTACAAAAGTTTTCCTAAACAATAACAACAACCTAGCAGATGTGCAAATCTAGAAACATATATTCTTTTGAACATAAAAGAAAAAACCGCTGACACACAAGGCAGGCCCAAATCTTAAGAAAACACGACAACTACCCCAAAGGAACACAAGAGGTTCAAGACAGGCCGAGACCCAATCCTAAGAAAACTGTGAAAGCTGCTCCAAAGGAACAACTACACTCTTGGCATCGCTAAAGTAGCAGGCTGGACCTCGGCGGAAGCCTCTGAATTCTCTGGAGCAGATCAATCAAATTCAAACCATGCTCGTTGAATGCAGGTCGAAAGACGAAGTCTTCAGGAGTCAGGTCAGTTATGTTTATCGCATCGTACTGCACCTAGAGCTCCACAACACCCGCCTCGAGCTTTTCCATGATCTTAGGAGGCACAGATCCGCCTTCACCGACTATGAACCACACACAGTCCAGAGTCCCCTTAGCTTGGGAATACTCCTGAATAATGTGATCGACTTTGTTTTGGTCCTCCACGTGACGCTGAACCTTCTTGAGTTTAGTTGTACACTCAACCTGAATCTCTCGCCGTGTTAGTGCGACTTGTGAAACTTGAGAGAGTCGGAGCCTTTTCATCTCGCCCACATGCAACTTCTCTAGGGCAGCATAAGCTTCTCGCAGCTCGAGGAAGCCAGCACCCGTTTTCTCCTGAATAACTTGCTGATTAACAAGCTCTATCACGATAACCACATAGGTATTTTCAAGCTCAGCCCTCAGAGCAGCAAGATCAGGCATATGCCGCGGTGTCACTTAGCATCTTCTTCACGGCAGCTACCTGCGTTGTCAGCTTCTTAATCACCTCCTCCTGCTTGTTCAGCTTTAGCCGGTCCTTGGCGAGGCGTTGTTTGTACTTGTCGACCAGCTTCGACAACTTGACCAGCTCGTCCTTGGCGAGGCGTTGCTTGTGCTTTCATAAAAAGCGACAAGCTCATTGGTCGTCACCAAAGTCTGCGCACCAAACATTAGCCGAGTTAACACTTCTACGATTGAAGTAGGATAAAGGAACAAAAGCGCGAGCCTACCTGGCAGGCCTGCCGAGACAACATTTCATAAACCTCAGGCGCTAACAACCGATCCACAGTTGAAGATCAGACCATTGGCCCCGAGGCGGTTCACCAAACCAGCACACGCTTGCTTATCATGTGCAAACGGCGTGACCCTATGCATAAACAAGAAAGCCTAGCTTCCTCGTGAATTGTCTTGCCTCTCATTTTTGGAGCTTCCCCCCTCCACATTCTGAGGATCTGCAGCTTCATCCTCCTCTTCCTTCTCCTCACCCTCATCCTCATCATCACCACCTGCCTTATCTTCATCATCATCACCTGCTCCAAGAAGACAAGGCAGCTCCTCAGCAAATGTTTCTAAACTGGGGTCCAGGGGCTCTACATCCCTGGTCATCTCTCCCAAGATTTGGGAGGTCGTTGGGGTTTCGCTAAAAGGAGCAGGCGGTGGAACAAATAGGTCGACAGTTTGACCTTCCTCAGCAGGAACTTCCAGCTGTTTCTCAGTAATATTTTCTTCTTGTTGGTGTTCCCCAGTAGGAACACCTTCATTCACTGTTTGTCCCCCAGCAGGGACTTCTTCTCTTGAGCCTTGCTCCTCAGTTGGAATATCAGCTGAGTTCGGTTCTTCATTATCATCAATCACAAGTACCTCATGAGATTGCTGATCCCAGTTGGATTGGCACCTTTTTCTTCTTACTAGAGCAGGGCAGGTGTCTTCGCTACCCATAGAACCAGACGTTTTTTCGAGTCTCCTTTTAGAACTCGAGGATGACTTCTCGAGATTGGAAGAATAATCTGCTATTGGTGGTGGACGACCCATCTTTCTGGTTTTCTTAATAGGACAAACGTTGAGGTCCCAACTGGCTGCAAAACAAGCAAGTTACAGTTAGAAGAATACTCATACAATTAGAACGACAGATTCCTTTGTACCCTTACCAGAATTGATGAATGGAATGTTGTCTTGGATGCGCTCACGGGTGAATTGATTGATATGATAGGCTCCTGCTTCTCGGAATCTCTCAACGTCCTCAAGGAAGTTCGGTGGAAAGGGACCAGTGTTGAAGTGCAGCTCTGCAAATAACAAACAAAGTCGAGTTAGATTCAATAACCTTTTCACATGTATCTACTCGGCGGTCCTAGGTGGTATCTACAAAAGGTTTCTTTCCATTTCCTTTTCAGGATTCTTTCTACATCGCCGACGAATTCCGGGACAACCTTCATAAAGAAGTATTTCGCCTTCCAAGCGTGGATCTTGTCCCCTTGACCTACAGTTATCAACTTATACTGGGGTTTGAAGTTAATGTAGACGATGCCAGTGTTCAACTTCGTCCCCTTCTGTACAATCGGATTGATCGATGATATGTTTTCCAGGTACCTGACGCCGAGCTCCACATTAAACTCGTGAGCGTGAGCCATCAGGGCTATCATCTGTCTAATCGAAAGGGCAGACAGCTGCGAAATAGCAATCCTTCGTCTTGTGCAGTACGAGATCAGCAACTTCGGCAAGGGAAGCTAGACGTGACACCGCCTGATAAGGGATTCATATAAACACACATAACCTTGAGGACAATCCCAGGGTCGTTGATGCGGTTTGGGAATTAGGATCGGAATTCCATTAAAGAAAGGAAAATCTTGGACGAATTCCCGAATCAATTTCTCCGAACACTTAGTCGGCGCAAGTCTTGTCAGTTCGTCGTCTAGAGAAGCCACATTTTCTTGAGGAGCTCGTTCTTTAGAAGCTACCTCTAGTTCGGCGACACGAAGGTCGTCACAAGAGGCCGAGGATTCATTAGGGTTTACGCGGGAGGTGGACATAGTTTATAACCAGGAAAATCACCGAGCTACTCGAGATAACCGCCGTGCTGATAATTCTAGAGAGAGAAAGAAGAGAGAAGGGAGAGCGATTCTATCTGTGAGGAAATTATGAAAAGTGAAATATGAGAATGAAGGTTGGAGGGGTATTTATAAAATGGAGAGATAGCGGTTACCGAGGAGCGAAATCATTACGCGTGGGAATCTGTAGAGGTGTGACCTTCCAGCTTCCCCTACGAAAACGGTTTGATAAAGGCTATAAGAGCATTTAATGCACTTCAGTCGAAATAAACTTTTATTCCTAGAAGATCAATCGCCGACGACCTGGGGGGGGGGGGGCNACTCAAGGCCCAGATGGACACCGACATCAAGATGAGAAAGAGGGCTTAGAAGGGCAAAACCTAGATGGGCCGATCTGACGAGCTGGGCCTTCCAGCTTGAAGCTCATTAGGTTAATATATTTAATTAGGGTTTTAAACATGTATTTCTACTATAAATACTCATGTAATTACTTCTAAAAAGATATATGAAAGTCTTCCTACCTTTTACCCACAAGATCAAATACCTAAACCTAATTGTTAAGTCTTGATTCAATAAATACTATTTTATAAATGGAACCACAACAACTAATCGAAATTAACAATTAGAACATGAGTATATATATATATATATATATATACGTTAAAGTATATAGTCGACGAACCACGACATGTAGATTAGTGGCTATTATTCATCTTAGTTTAACAAGGTTTCCTTAAATATGCTCAACAAAGTAATCATTCAACTACAGGTTAAAGAAACCCTAATATTGTTTATTTAGGGTTATGTTAGGGTTAGTTTATTTCGGGTTGGGTTAATTGGATTGGTTTTTGGTTAGTTTGATTAGTGTCTTAATCGTGATTTAATTAGGATTTATCGCAATTAGGGGTAGAGGGAGTGTACCTGTCAACCCAATTAATTTTTGTTATTGCGGATTTTGTTTTCCTGAAATTGGCTTCTGGAATGATGTATTTATGGTATAGCCATTTGAAAGGAATCAAGTCTTGGAAGCACTCTACTTAGATTATGATCTAAACTTTATATCATAATAATTAACAATTTGATACTCATCGATTCGAGAAATAATCAAACCAGATTGAAAGTTCAAATATTAGCTACCAGAGTTTTTGTTTGTCACATTAAATAAATTTATATATACGTGTCAATGTATTTCATATGTGTATGTATATATATGTGTGTGAATCCACCAATTTGAGCATTATAGTCTCGACCTTGCTTTTGGCAATGAAATTATGCTTTCTAAATATTTTTTAATCGGTAAGATCCCTCACGAAAGTCGGTTCCAAAGTCTAACTTGAGTTTTGATATTTATATTTGTAGGTGTGTACAAAAATATACCATAATTCGACCGTTGACAAAATAATAGAAAGTATAAATATATGTGGCAACGTGAAATGGCAACGAAAGATCGTTTGGTAACACATAAACAAAGTGGAAAACATCGAACCACTATCCTTCATGTCATTGCCACACACATGCTTCCCATCTCTCCTTTTCCTTTTATCACTATATTTTATTTCACTCAACTTAACATCAAAAGAAAAGTTAAATCATTTATAATCTTGCTCATAACTTTTGATATTTCTTGACAACTTTCTACCTTTTCTACCTAGAGATATTCGTAGCATTTTCCCAAACTGTTATACGTTTTTGCGATTCCGAACGCTTCCGTTTCTGTTTCCGTTTTTCGTTTCCATGCAGCTTAGCTAAATATACACAATAACTTTAAACAAAATTGCGTATGTCTAAACATGCTGTCCAATTTAAATATGCAAAGGCATTTAGGCAAATATCAGTGTGAGCCAAATACAAAAGACCTCGTCTTGGATTTGACTTGATATAACGCACAATCCTATGTGATGCTACCAGATGAATATCAATTAATTTAGAAGAAACTCGCTCAGCTTATGAATTGCAAGGTTATGCCTAGCCAAGTTATGGTAAGATAAAGAAGCTTTCCAATCAACTCACGATATGGTGTTGAATTATCCAATGCCACAGCCATATCAATAGTAAGGTTTACTGTTGGATCAATTGTCACATAACAAGGTTTGGCAACAAGTAGTTATGAATCTACAATCGAATCCAAAGTATATTTCCTTTGACAAATTGAAATGGCCTTTGAGTTTCTTGCTTTCTCCAAACCAAGGAAATAATTAAGTGGACCAAGATCTTTGATCTTAAAAGACCTATGTAGAAGCTGTTTTAAGTCGTAACAACAACTGGATTATTACTTGTAATGAGGATATCATCCACATAAACAAGTAATGCAATGAATGATGAAGATGTACTCTTAACAAAAAGAGTATGTTACAGAGGGAGATTAAACAAACCCATTTGTTAGTAGAACAGAGGAGAGGTGATGGTACCATTGTTTTGAAGTCTGTTTAAATGAATAAAGAGACTTATTCAGTTTACATACTGGATTCTCAGGTAAAATAGTACCATGTGGTGGTTTGTAACCCAAAGGCAAGCCCATGTAAATATCCTCTTCTAAATTGCCATGTAAAAAGGCATTTGACACGTCTATTTGTGTGAGACTCCATCCTAATTTAGCTGCAATTCCTAAAACTATTTTGATAGTGCTAAGTTTTGCAACAAGGGAGAATGTATCAAAATAATTGACCCCTTCTTGTTGTGTAAATCCATGTGCAATAAGACGTGCTTTGTGTCTATCAATAGAACCATCAGGGTTAAACTTCAATTAATAAACCCATTCATCGAACTATTTTCTTTCCCGCGGGATGAAATACAACTGTAAAAATATTATTATGTTCAAGAGAATCCAGTTTCTTATTCATTCCTTGAATCCATTGAGGTGATTTTATGGCTTGTGCAAACGTGTGTGATTATGTTTCAGTGCTAATGGACATGATAAATGTTTATAATCTGGTGATAAAGAGTCATAAGACAAGACAAATGAAAGAGGATAAGGAGATTTATTAGACTGTGTATTACCAGTTGACTGTGTTGCCAAATTGCAGTGATACTCAGAGAGATATGATGGAGTTTTGGTCTGTCGTCTTGGCCTGTGAGTAGTCATAGAAGTATTAGGCAAAAGCTTATTAGTAGGTGTTGTATTAATGGTGTTAGATGAAAAATCATGTGATGCAAAGTTAGTACCAACAACAGGATTGAAATCTAAATCAACATGCTCTGTATCATTAATTTGATTAATTTTAATATTAGAAGAATGATCAGTATGCATATGATCAGAAAAATCAAGCACAAAACATCAGGAACTGGTAATGGTAAAATGGATAAAGGAAACAAATCATTAAATGGTGTAACCAAATGTGTTTTTTTTTAAAAGGAAACACAATCATGAAAAACAAGATTACGAGTGATAAAAATGACATTAATATAAAGATCCAAAATTTTATAACCCTTGTCTCGTGAAGGATAACCAAGAAAAACAGATCTAGGAGAAAATTTTGTTCTATGTTTTGGATAAGTTGGAACATAGCACAAGCAACCAAACACACGTAAATCAGAATAAAGAGGTTATTTCTTGAGTAATTTTCATTATGAGAAATATGATTTAACAATGCATAAGGATTTATATTAATAAAAAAGTAGCAGTGTTAACACATTCACCCAAGAAAAAAAAGAGGAAAATTAGATTGGAAGTATAATGCTCTAGCTATATTTAAAAAATGTTGATGCTTTCTTTCCACTACTGAATTTTGCTGAGGTGCATCAACACAAGAAAAATAATGCATCATGCCTTTAGACTAAATTAAATATGGAAAAGCAAGCTCATGAGCATTATCAAACCAAATGGCTTTAACTACACTCCCATATTATGTTTCAACCATATTAAGAAAAGCTGGAAAAACAGTTTTAACTGAACTCTTTGATTTTAACATATAAATCCAAGTTACCATAGTACAATCATCAACAATGGTGAGAAAATACTTATGTTCTTCTCATGTTTCATGAGCAAAGGGTCCACATATATCTAAATGAACCAAATCAATTGCATTATCTACCATGTTATTATTTGAAACAAAGTGTAATCTTTTCCGTTTTGCAAGAGGAAAAATATCGCAATGAGTATTATTAATATGTGAAGTGTTTGAGATAGACAATGCAGAAGACAAACTAAGTAAAATATTATGCGATAAATGTCCTAGACGATGATGCCATATATACGAATCAAGTACCATAGAAGCACATAGCAGATGAGACTTGTTAAATTTTGATGATTGGGAATCTTGAGATGTGAAAACATAGAGATTATGCTTGAGATTATATTTCCCAATCATCAAGCCCTGAGTAACATTCTGAAAAATGCAACAACCATAGAAAAAATGAGCAGCGCACATGCTATTTTTAAGAAGAGAACTCACACTTAACAAGTTAAATTAAAAAGAAGATATGTGTAAGACATTAATTAATATCAAGTTATCAGTTAAATGCACAATGCCTATATGGATTATTGGTATTTTAACACCATTAGGAAGAGTAACTGATAACCCTCGAATATGTTTAACTTCTGTAAACCATGAAATATTAGAACATACATGAGCAGTTGCCCCACTATCTACTATTCAAGTATCATCAGTTAAAAGATTAGACAAGGTAGACAAACAATGGTGATCATAGGTGAAATTTTCATGCTCATATCTGATTTTTGGAGAAGGAAAAGGAATGATACGTGCACTTTCTTGACAAGCCATAACACCATGCTCAGTTATTGTTGAGACAATAACAGTTGAATTTGCTCTTTTGAAAAAGTACTTAGATCCAAAGTGCCAGGACTGTGTGTCCTAAGAGTATCAACAATAACATTTGCAATATATATCTCTTTTGTCAACACTGACTGATTTCCTATAAAACTTTGATTTGGTTGTGCTGACCTTTGAGCAGAAGAATTGAATTTGTTACCATGATGACTAGGTGGATAACCATGTAGCTTATAACATTTTGTAACAATGTGCTATGTCATTCCACAATGAGTACAAACATGCGTTGGTTTTGGCTTGTAATTTGCATAAGCTGCAACATGTGTATAATCAGCAGTTCAATATGTAACAGATGTTTAAAAAATTGCATTCTCTACATTTGATATTGGCTTAATAACACGCTGTCTCTCATCTTGAATAACCATATTGAAGACTGCTTCTATTGTTGGAAATGACTTGAGCATAAGAACATGTCTCTTTGTTGATTCATAAGCCTCATTCAGCCCCATAAAGAATTTCATTATCTTACTTCTATCCATCATTTTTTTTCCAATTTGTGGCAGCTGAGCACTCACATTTGCCACAAATGCAAACTGCCAACTCTACAAAATTTTTGTAAGTTTCCCATAGAGTAACAAGATCAGTGTAGTATGTGTAAACATCCCTAGAACCTTGACTAAAGACACATAGCTTCTGTTCTAGCTCAAAATTCTTGCAAAATCATCTTGACGGAAAAAATTCACCAAACTAATCCAAATGGCTTCAACAATATTCATATAGAGTGATGTCTCTGTATTTTACATGTTTTACAAGGTCATTTACCATCATTTTAGAGTAATTTAGATGTCAATATGTTGTCTTCCTAGGACATTCTTAGTAAATTTGCATTTTTAGGAAGTTTTACATAAGCACTTGCATACATATGCATTTTGGAGATTTTTCAGGACTTTCAGGAGTTTTCAGAATGTAAGTGAAAAATTGGAGAAGGAAAGGGAAATGCATAAGACGGGCCAACTTCACTATCGAGCCAGACTACTTCTCCATTGAGCCAAGCTCATGATATTACTCGGTTTTAATGCATTATAGTGAGCATTTATGTTTGCTATTCTGCATTATTCCGAGTGTTTTGGTTGCATATTTGGTAGATTTTCAGGATTCTAGGTGATCGGGTCGTGTCGGAGAAAACGATGCATTTCAGGAGATTTCAGAAGATGCAGACAAGGTGCACGATCGGGCAAAAGTTCATGGAAAAATCCAGAGACCAAGATCGATCGGGCAACCATGTGCTCGATCGGGCACTTCCCCTGAGTATAATTAGAAGATTTCCAATTTTTCAATCAAGTCATCAAGCTTATCCCAATTTTGCTATTTTTATTATTTTACCTTTTTAGACTATAAATACTTTATGTTTTAGGGTTTTAGAAAGAAGCTTTATTTTTATTTATGAGAGAATTACTGAGGGAGAGGAGATTCAACCTTGTATTTGGAGAAGATTTTTGAACCCTTTATATTATATCTCTATTTATTTACTATGTGTTCTTCAATGATATTGATTTGTGATTGCTTGTCATTGTCTGAGTAGTTCACTAGTTCGGTTTTAGGGTTTCCCAGGGAAATCAGCTTTGATTGTTAGATTTATCATAAGGGATAACAATTGTTAGGTTCTTAGTCTATACTTGTTATTAATGCATGAATTATAGTAGCTAAATAGTTCATTGATATTAGATTGATAAACGCAAAGATGTTTGGTTTAGAGATCTGACCTAGTCTAGATGAATAAGTGATCTTGCTTGCAAGAGTATTGTCTTGAATGCTTGTGAACAATTGAATCTGAACTGTATTGCATGATCAATTATTTAAAAGACGGTGAGAGTTTGTCTCTGATAATTTGAGCATATGGTTTAATAATCTGAGAGGAGATTATTCCATCTCTGTCTTTCATGTTGAGAACTAGTTTCAAAGAAAATCCATGAATGATCATTTGACTTTTACTCCTGACTACATGTGGTTTCCCTGAATGCTGACGCTTTTATTTCATAGTTTACAATCGTTTCTATTTACCTTTTTGATTTCAATCACAACCAATATTAATTATCTCTGCTTTAGCTTGATTCGAGATTTAAGTAAAACGTGTACTTTCTGGTCTCTGTGGGATTCGACCCTATACTTTTCTACATTGATCTTTCCTCTACAGTATTTGTTTTAAGATTTAAATTCTAGACTTATTAGCTCACCTCGATCTTAGCACCTCGACCATCTCGACCGTTCGCCTCGATCACGTGATCGAGCCAAGGCAAAGCCGCCTCGATCACACACATATTCTTCGCCTCGACCACACCCGGCTAGCACGCATCAAACACGATTGTTCACGTCTTGCCACATCGATCCCGACCCAAAGCATTCAACATGGCTCGATCACCTCTCAACATGGCTCGATCACCTCTCTTCATGGGTCGATCATCATGATCGAGCCAAACAACTCTGACCCGACCAACTTTGAATCAGGATGGACCAAACCCAAGACCCAGTTTAATCATTACATTTTGTCTTTTATGCGTTTTTAGGGCTTTTCTCAAACACTATAAAACCCCTAAGACGCCTCCATTTCGACGATGCTTGAATTTTTAGCCATTTTTGGATTTGTTCTTAGGGTTTTATTCTATCTGTTTTATGCTTGCTATTCTTCATGTAAAAACCCATATTTTTTTATTAAGTTTGTGTTTACCTTTGATTTCTTCATTTTTATCTGGTGCATGTTGATCTACATTTTTATGCTTTTAATCTCGGTTTTCACCTTGATCACTTTCTCTGGTTTGCTACTGTTTCATTGTTGCTCTGTTTTTTTGGGTTAGTGTTCTTGCTGTTCATCATCTTCATCACGTTTTCAACTTAGTTTTCTTGTTGTTCATCATTGTTGACTTTTGATTCGAATGTCTTGCTTAGTAGTTATGCTTTCCTATTTTTATGATTTCGCACCCAACATGCGTAGTGAGTAGTTCCCTTAGGTTCCTGAGAATGGGGTAGACTGGTTTTGATTTCTTGTTCCTCCTAGGATCCTAAATTTGATTTCATCTAGATCCCTTATGTTTCATTGCTCTTCATGCTGATTTCTTTCTGATCAATTGAAATCTGATTTCAGGCATTTCATCACTCAGAAGGTGTTCAATGGAATGCATGAACATGGTGATTTCAGAGATTTGCATATCCTAGCCTAAGAGATTAGATTTTTAGGGTGCTTATTGGCTTTAGTAGATTGGTTCTTCATGCTTGCTAGGTAGTTTACAGTTAACGAGAGTTAGTATGGTGATTGCTTAGGATGATTCCATTTATAAAGAGATTGGACTTGGTTGCATATGAATCTGCTGTCCAGGGGTAGCTCATTGTCTGAGGTATATTAGGAGTTTAGGGAATTCAAGAAGGATTCCTGGTCAATTACCCTCATTCTCGGGAACTACTTACATTTGACTGCATTTTTACTCATTTTACTTTTCTGTTTACGTTTCACTAGTTGTTTGTGTTTTACTTATGCATGTTACTTTCATTTATGTTTTTACTTCATGCATGTTTGCTATGTTTTTCTTGTTTAGGACTTGCTAGTAAACCCCATTTTTATTGCTTGGCTTGAATTAGTAGTTCCATATGTATCCAGATTGCTAAAATCACACCCATGTGGATTGACAACCTATCTATACTGCAATGACATGTCTCTGTGGATAGGGAATTGACACCTTAAAAACATGTTATCATAGAAAAAACTAGCACTTATATTCTTAACTACTAAATTCAATAACCATGTGGAGACCATATCATTACAGTGAGACCAAGAACCAACACTAACATCATCATCTGGTGGTTTTCTAATAGATCCATAAGCAAATCCTAGTTTGTTTCTCACTTTGAGTGCTAAACATACTGACCTATTCCATGAATGATAGTCAGCACCACATGTGAGATGATCAGAGACAAGAATAAGACATGCGTGATCGTTACTATGCCGATAAAAAGGATTCTCATAGAGATCAGTCTGAAGACGATTTACCGGAGGAGGATTTGTAGCCGGAGGTGGACTCGTACTCTGAGGTGGTATTTGAGTAGATGAATCAACATACATAGTGAATCAAGATCGAAGTATAGAAGATGCAAGAAATACGAAGAAAAAAAATCGATTAAACTGTATCGATTAAAAATTCTAGAAAAATCGCAAGAAGCGAAAGATAAATCTGGGAATGAGGAACACTCATGAACTAATTGATGAAATCGCAGGGTGCGATTAAGAAAAATGAGTTGAAATTTACCTGAAAAGACCTTCAAATTTGAAAAAATTGCACGGAAGAAGAAAAAAAGCTTGCTCTGATACCATATCACAACTAATCCAGCTCAAGAACAGAGAGGGAAATGAAAGAAAGTCAAAATACTCATTAAACGTAAACAATGTATTTACAAATGTATTTATCCTAATCAAACATACTTAACAGAATTAACCAACTAATAACCAATCATAACCAACTATTTAACCACTCTAATAACGTATAAACCACAATAGAAGAAAGGGGCTCATATACAATAATACCTAATATTATGAATACATTTCTTCGTATACTTTATTTTTGAATAAATAATAGACACCTAAATGTTCTGTAGTAATATAACATATACATAATTTCTAGAAAAAAAAATTATAAACTAGATAGTTCTGAACTGATGAACCTCATACCAGAGCTTGGAATGTGTCATATAGTCTCGTCTTAAATTTTACTAAAACTTGTAGATTATAGATTTTGACATTGTATTTTTCCAACTAAGTTAATAATTCTGGACTCTTATTAAGTTCAAAATTTTGAAATTATTTATCATGATCAATTGAAGATGGTTTCACATTTTAGATCTATTAAAAAATTTGGTAAGTGGATTATCCAATGGTATCACTCACCCTAAAAAAATATTAAGGGTTACAGCTCTCAACTCTTCCTAGTTTACAAAAAAGAAAAATCTCTTGATTTTTTGAACTAATTTAAAGGAAAAATACAAAGGCTAAATGATAAAACCAGTTTAAAGAAATATCGACAACAAACAATATCGTTGTATATAAGTTCAAAAAATAAACAATACGGTGATCTTATCTTCTTTTAGTTGATATTCTTCTTAGCCATTTAGCAATTGGAAGTGAAGCAGCAAGCACATGGCCACATAGCCAGCTCTTCTTTACGAGTAGTTTTTTTGTTTGGTTGTAGCCACACTATTATTATATAAAATAGTTGATAATTGCAGGTTGGCATCTGAAACACTGCCACCCAAAAAAAAAGGCACTAAATAAACTCTATTTGTAAAAGAAATTATAAAAAAAAGAGGAATTAATATCCAGCAAAGCTGCAAAAAGATTAGATTAAGGAAATGCACATGATCCCATAAAGATTCTTTCATTAAAAAATGCATAATGGCGCATTTTACAAGCTTGATCTCTCTCTCTCTCTCATCATTATTTTCCTTTGTCAACAATCTCTCTCGTCATTTTATCTCCACTCTATAGGTTTTCAAATTCTGTCACATGGTTGCATTTTTGTTTATATAGTTTTGGATGATTTAAGTTATATTGAAGTGGCTCATCATCCATGCAAGAACCTCGCGTTACAATTCATATCATATATATCCACTTGCCAACTTCTTAATGTGACTATTCTTATGGGGCTGGATCTCTACAAGAGCTTCCTCTAAGTCCACCGTAAGCACCAAGATTGTAACCTAGAAGTTGAAATGGTCTACAAAAACAATTAATTTGCAGTGCCAATCGAACTCAATAGGTGCAATCCTCTTGCCCTATATCCTGGACGACCGAGAAACGCTCTTAGTGTAGTAGTTAGCCACTCAAAATCTTCTTATCAAGTGTGAAGTTCGAGTACATCTCTCCGTATGTAAACGGTGTATGGACCGCATGTTGTGTCCAGTTGTTAACAAATAAAAAAAAATCTGGACGACATTACTTGCTTTTTGTATTATCTTGACTAATATAAGCAAACCTAACTAGTTCCACATATGTAAAATTTTGAAACGTTTATTTACAATGTTAAGCATATTATCAGTTGAGAATAAGTAGATTTATTATTGTAGCATAATATATCTTTTAAAGTCTCACTCCAATTTTGACATAAAACATATTCCCATAATACTGCTATATAGTGACTAGAAATGTTATTATTTAGAATCATGATACTATTTTTTAGACTCTATCCTTTTTTAGAAACCGGTGATATAATTTTATTTTGCCGGTTTAGTATTCAGAATTAGTATATATAAATCTCCCCGTTGTATTTCACCTATTTATAACATTTACCAAATGAAAAATTAATAATGTGAGATAAGGTCATGCATTGATACATTTTTGGAGTTAATTTTCATTGGATGCTTGAGTCAGCACTATGGTCTAATTTAAATTAGGTTGTAACCTTGTACGTAGCATCTCTCATAAACATATCAGTTTGATCCTTGATTAGTATTAGATAGCTTAATTTTTGAATTTCTAACCTTGTATAACCACCGAAGATGATTGTACTATTAAGTGTCGTGTCGATATAATTATGCTTCTGAATGTAACTGATGGATTTGACCCCGGACTTCTATATCCACACCATCTTGTCTATAAGAAGTCGTTATTTTGATTTAATATACTTGGATAGAAAATTTAATAATATGGAGAAAAACTACATTTGGAAAAGTGAAAACTTACATTTAATGTTCTTACTCACATTCAACTAGTTCATACTTCTCACAACTTGATATGGGTTTCTGGTCGTTTAAACAGCTTTTTGAAATTACATTAATACATTATTTAATTACTGTCATTAACAAAATAGCTTAATTTTCCAATAAAATTCTCTTTCATCTCTCATCTCTTTCTCTCTCCTGATTCTCTCAAAATTGTCGAAAGCTTGAGAGTTTTTCCGGCGAGAGATAAAGATCCGCCGCGCTTCTCTTATGATCAAAACCACGTGCACCTCGACTCCACTTGTCGGGTGATTCTAGCGCCTGGAGTTCCACTAGTCCGAGATAGAGTAGCTTGTTTTAGAGCATGGGTTGCCTTATCATATTATAAATGTGTGCATCAAAAATCGTATGATCTATTGGTGATGTGATAAAAATCGAGCAAGTTGTCGATTTGGTCGCAAACCACGATATAAGGATACATGTGGTAGAGTTTAAGTGTCTTACAAGCGGATGTGGTATTTACTGCTAATTACATATGTTAAAGAGGTTATATAAACCTGAGGAAAAAATGCAACAATGAGATGACATGTTGAGCATGTACTTTATGGGGAGATTACACATATTTAGGATGCAGAAACATGAAATCATTTTCAGTCTACATATCCATATTTTCTTATGAGAAACAAAATATGTATCTTGGATTATGTACATATGGATTCACCCCGTTCAGAAAGCATGGTAAACAATATTCTTTGTGGCCAGTCATCATAACACATTATAATTTCCCGCCATCTTTGTGCATGTGTCGAGAAAGTTTATGTTTCTCTCTGTTCTTGTTCCTAGCCCAAATCATCTCAAGCGGGCACTTGATGTGTTTCTACAACCATTGTTATATCAGTTGAACACGTTATGGAAGCATATTAAACAAGATTTTAGCATATCCTATCAAAGAAAATATCTTAAGTCTACTCATGTCATTATATCACTTAAAGATCAATCCAATTCAAGAAGTATCAACACACTAGTCCTATAAAAATTCATTTGGTCTAAACTATAAAGTAATTCATTGGTAACGTTCAATCATGCAAGGTAACGTTCAATCATGCAAAGTAAACAAAGTCAAATAAAATTCAACATAACTAAAAGATAACGACAATAACTTAAACTTGAAGTCGGTAATAAAATGCTAAGCAAATCGTATAGGTTATTGATTCTGGTGATCAAATGATATCTTATGATGTTAAATTCTAAAATTTATGTTAATCCTTGGTCCAAGATTCCCATAGATAGATTAATCCACTCTCGTGGCACTAATCATTTTCCTAATCATGTAATTAAGACAATTACTTGGATAATTACACAATTATGAAACATTAAGATCTAATCGATGCTTAACCACTAAACTAACTAACACAATCTCTTGGCTAAGCTTCCTTTAGTATACAACAATTGGTTCAGAAATTTCATCGAACATCTTTCGGGCACAATTCTTCTTATGATCTAGACTTGAGTGATCAAATCAATTTTAGCATTAAGAACATCTACTGCGTGTAGATTTAAGAAAACTACATCCTAAACATCATATTCCATCACTTAATCACCTTCATTTACCTAATGATTTGCTTTTTATGGAACTACTCACTAATCATTGAAAAAACACAAAATCTTATGATAGAGATGTGTTGAATCATGAATAGAAAAAGATTTTGATGAGAATAAAGAAATAAAAAAGTAATCAAACTAAGATGAGCAAAGAATTCAAAGTGATTACAAAGATTTTCAAGAGAAAAAGAGATTCAAAATAAGATAAAGCATAGATCTCCAAAATTAGGTTTAAAATGCTTAGATACTAATCCTAAAATATCTTAGGTTAACCCCAAAACATATGGCTTAACCCGAAAAAGAAAATGAGTAAAAGTTTTGGTCAAACTCAATAATTGAATTTTAAATGGTCGATACCGACCAATTTGACCGATACAGAGTGGTCAATATACTCTTATGTGCCTTCTGCTAGACACACCTTCAGTCTGGGGTCCAAAACTCTCTCCCCTTTGAAGTTATGATGGCATGAAATATCTACTTTGAAAGCTGATTCAAGGGAATAATAATTTGACGAAGGATTTTCTGCTAATTCGTACTGGAAGGTGGTGTAAAAGAAGCATCTTTGGGGTGGACAGTTTGGAGCTTTGAATCTAGCGGACCACAAGTTTTTCGGCTTATATCTTGGAATTCCCTGGGGCGTTTAAAGTGATTTTTGGTTTGTTGGAAAGCTTGAATGCATGGCTACAATATCTTCAAGGTTAAATAATGAAATATCCATTATAAAATCCTCAAATCTCTTGATCTTTAAGCCGTGTTGGTTTGATCCTTTTTAAGTTCTTTTTTAAACTCTTTTGCATCCAATTGATTTGATTCTTTGTGATTTGATTATGAACTTCCTGAAAGTTGGCCCATTGGTTTCTTTGAGGAGTAAGCGAGTTGAGCTACTTGATTGTTGAGAATTTTTAGATGATAGTACACGCCGTAAAACTTTGCATTCAATTCATTGTAAATACCATCAACTTTGGCATGTATTTAGTTCTCCATCAAACTAAGCGTAATAGAATGCTTGTCTTGTCCTTCCAAGAGTTGTTTCAACAAGTGGCGGGTTTGGTCTTCTTTCGAACTAGAAGAAGAGGCGGTGCATTGAGCTTGTTGGTGTTGATTAACTGGAGTAGTGAAGAAAACTTGAGGTTTGTTGGAGAAGAATTTTTGTTGGGTTTGAAATATGATAGTAGGCTTTTTACGCCTTTGAAGGGCTATCAATCAACCCATGTTGTAGTATGGGCTTTTATGTCAATCCATAATGGGAAAGTACTAAGTAGTGAGAATATGTTGGATGCTCAAAAGTCAAGCTGATATTAAAAGGGGTTTGGGTGCTAAGGGTCCTAGGTGCAACGAAAGTAAAAATGAATAAAACAGAGAAATGCTGTAAACTCTTTGGATGCAAAATAGGGCAAATGCAAGAAAGGTAAAAACGTGCAATCAAGGGTAAAGTCGTTCCTGAGGACAAAGGGTAACTGACTTGGGTACCCACCCTGGGCTACCTAGATACCTAACATACCTCANCCCACCCTGGGCTACCTAGATACCTAACATACCTCAAACAATGAGCTGACCCCTAGAAAATAGCTCAACTAACAATC
>OVBE01003276.1:0-27405 GCA_900406425.1 Iberis pinnata
AGTTTATATAAGTTTACTCATAGCCCGCGCATGGCGCGGGCCAGTCACCTAGTTATAATATACATTCAGTAATATACATTATCGTTATTTTATTTTGTTACATTTTCTTATTTTTATCTACAAACGGTATATAGTTTAATTTGTAGGGACCGTAAAACCGGATTTAGTTAAAATCAAGTTTACAACGTTTAACAATCTTAAACCGAACGGAGTCAAGACTCTTTTCTTAATTCTAAAATTTATCCGTAGTAAGACGGTTTACCGCAATTTCGGAATCCCAAGATACATCCGTTAATCTTTTTATTAAGCGGTTCTCTTAATAAAGCCTATCGATCTTTGTATTCGTGAATACTCCCAAGACTTTGGAACGATATTTTTATTGGAACTGTTTGATTTTTATTGGTATTTATTTTTATCTCTTTGTTCAATATTGAAAACCAATGTTTTCTGATAATTGAGTGAGAATAGGAAGGAAAAAAAGAATGAGGGTGGTGTGGTATATATAGTGGCCGAATGGGTGGATTTTTCCCGAAGGGACGCGTTCAGCCGAAGAGGCGCGACTGGCCACGCGAACGGACGCAACCGGCGAAGCCGAAGGGGCGCGAGTTTCGTCCAGATGCAAGCTGGGCCGCGGAAGCAACTGGGCCGAGAAAACGCGCCTGGGCCGAGAGCTGGAGCTGGAGCTAGGCCGAAGCAAGCTGGCCAAGGAGCTGACTGAGATGAGCTGGTCCGAGATGAGCTGGGCCGCACGAGCTGGAGCTGGCCGAGATGAGTTGGGGCGAGAGCCAAATGGGCCGGCTTATCTCGTCCCAGACGCACCTCATTGGAAGGAAGCCGTCAATAGTGAAACTGATTCAATATTACAAAATAATACTTATGAAATATTCGATTTTCCGGAAGGGTCTAAAGCACTAGAGTGTAAATGGATTTCAAAACAAAAACGAAAACCCGATAACACCATCGAAAAGTATAAAGCACAGTTTGTAGTGCAAGGATTCCGCCAAAAATAAAAATTTGATTTCTTTGACACTTATTATCCGGTTACAAGGATAACGTCTATTCAAACCTTGGTTGTAATCGCGGCTTTGCGAGGCCTCAAAATTCATCAAATGGATGTAAAAACAGCCTTCTTATTTGGAGATTTAGAAGAGGAAATTTTTAGAAGCAACCTAAAGGTTTTGTTATTCCGGGACAAGAGCACAAAGTCTTTACATTTGTAAAGTCATTATATGGACTCAAGCAAGCTTCAAAGCAATGGAATGAAAAATTTGACCATCTAATGATGTCAAATGGGTTTACAATAAACGAATGTGATAAATGCATATACATCAAAAGTACTCCACACGGATACGTTTTGTTGGGATTATATCTTGATGACATACTTATTATCGGCAGCAATAAAGACATGACTAATCAAACTAAGGGTCTTCTTAGTAGACACTTTGATATGAAAGACATGGGTTTGGCAGACGTCATTCTCGGGATTAAAATCATATAAATGTCGAAGGAATAATTTTATCACAATCGAATTATGCTCAGAGATTGAAGGTCACGGCAAAGTGGTTCTTAAGCTGACTTCAGGACGTGAGCTTAGACTCACCAACATTAAACATGTGCCGGACATGAGGAAGAACCATGTTTCGGGTACTCTACTGAGCAAAGCTGGTTTCAGAACAACTTTAAAGCTGACAAACTAGTACTTAGGCAAAATGGGGTATATTTGGGAAAGGGATTTGTAAAAGGACGACTTGTCAAATGTGTGTAATGACAGTCCTTTGTCCTGACAAGCTTGAAATGGCTAACATTGTACTTGATGATAAAGTTAATAAAAAATATGTTGCTTATTTGGTTGAGTCTTTCAATACTTGGTATGAAAGATTAGGACATGTTAATTACAAATCTATGTAACAATTAATAAGTTTAAACTTAATTCTCAAATGCAAAGTACATAAAGAAAAATGTGAAATTTGTATACAAGCCAAACTCACAAAAACTCCATCTCCTAAAGTCCAACGGACTGCCGAACCTTTGGGTTTAATTTATACAGATTTATGTGATATGAAATATATACATACCCGAGGCGGTAAAAAGTATTTTGTGACATTCATCGATGATAGCACAAGATATTGTTATGTATATATGTTACATAGAAAAGATGAAGACTTGTTAAAATTCAAAGAATATAAACTTGAAGTTGAAAATCAACTTGGTAAAACTATTAAAGTAGTGAGAAGTGATAGAGGAGGCGAGTATGATGGTCCCTTTAATGATTTATGCAAAGAACATGGGATCATACATCAAACAAAACACAACTCCCTCAACGAACTTCAAGAAAAATGGTACAAACAATAAGTTTAAAGGGAAATGCCACAGTTGTGGCAAGCAAGGACCGGTCCGAAAGCGTTCAAACCAAGGACAAGTCCGAAAGGGTGCGAACCCAAGGATGAGTCCGAAAGGGTGCGAACCAAGGATGGGTGCAAACCAAGGATGGATGCGAACCAAGGACGGGTCCGAAAGGGTGCGAACCAAGGACGTGTATAAAATGGTGCAACCCAAGGACAGATCTGGAAGGGTGCGAACTAAGGACTGGTCTAAAGGGTGAGAACCAAGGACGGATGCGAAAAGTTGCAAACCGATGACAAGTTCAAAAGAGTATAAAAAATACGACTTCGAAGAGGTGCGAGTCGAATACGACCTTGAAGAGGTGCAAGTTGCAAACGGGCACCAAGAGGTGCGAGTCGCAGACGGGCTCGAAGAGGTGCAACTCGAACACGGGCTCGAAAAGGTGTGAGTTGGAAACGCACTCTCAAAGAAATGATGAATGCAATGTTGCAAGAATCATAGTTACCCCAATCAATATGGGGGGGAAGCTTTGCTTACTACGAGTAGTATACTCAACTTTGAAAAGGTATGGTACCATCTTACAAACACTTCAAAGTGTAGGGGTGCCTTGCAAAGGTTGATTTTCAAGAAGCATAGTAGCTTCAAAAAATTTTGAAAGATATTCCCGCGTGGAAAAACTTGTGCATGTATTACATGTACATTTAGATAGTTAATCAGATATCTCTCGGGCACAAAGTATGTTGTATAATGGCAAATCTCATCATATAAGACGACGACATAAGACCATTAGAAACTTGATCTCAACAGGAGTACTCACGATAGCTTTTATCAAATATGCCAATAACCTAGTTGATTCGTTCACTAAAGGTTTGCCAAGAGATCAAGTAGAAAGATCATCACGAGAAATGAGTTTTAAAAACTATGATAAAAGATCAAGTTTGAAGGTAACCCTACCTATCTGACTGGAGATCCCAAGAAATAGGTTCAAAGGGACAACAACTTCAAACTAAATCTGAACAAACACTGTGAGACTAGTCTCTCTACCCAATTCCCAACTTTAAAAGTTTGATGATGAAACAGTGTAATCCTGTTAGGAAAAGGTTAAGCTTGAAGCTTTTAATGATTCCATAACTTTCTGAGATGAATATTACATGATACTTTTGCAAAAGTTAATGGCAAATCATCTAAATGAGTGCGAATAAGTCCGATTCTAGGAGGGATAAGGAAAAGTTATCTCTCCAAGTCACTCATGATACCAGGTTTGTTCAGAGGCAAAATGAACACAATAGAGAACTTAGTTTATGTGAGAAAATGAAATTGTGTTATACATGTTGTCTAGGTTTACACCAAAGCCCGGGGGTTCAAGACATCGCGTTCACTCCCTGGCCGAGTAAATCCGACATGTACTAACTATGACTGGTTCAAGGCGAATACTACCAACTCATATACAGTGATTTTTCGCAATACTCTCGAAAAGTCCTTCTGTCTAGATTCTTGGGGAATCTAGTCAATCTATTCTTTCGAGTCTCTAGAGTCATCATATGTTTAGGATTATTTCTATTCATGTGGAGGATTGTTGGAACTCAATTTTGTGACAGTGACTTTTGTCAATTTTTTGGCGAGTTATCCGGCAAGGTCGTTGCATGGAATAATCGGATTATGATTGCATTGAAAATGTTGTAGTTTGGACTATAACTTTGAATGTTTGAATGCTAAAATTGGAGTTAATTAAAATGAAAAATAAGACAGCTAAGTGAGCTAAACTAGCTAGAAAGACTAGCTAGCTTAACTAGGCGAGTAAAAGGCAACTCAATGAGCTGAATGAGTACTGATTTAGCTGGGTGGACTGGTCAGCTAACACTCAAGTTTAGTGAGCTAAAGAGTGAAGTAGCTTAAATGTGAAAGGTCACCAAGCGAACATTTGCAACTATTGGCCGAATGGGCACTAATTGAAAATGTGCAACGAAGGGGTGTACATATATACATCCCTTTGTTTTAAACTCGGTTTTAACTAAATCGGGTTTTTACGGTCCCTACATAACTAACATACATACGGCCAAAAAAACATATTTGATAATATAATTTTTGTATTTCATAATTTAAAACTATATTTTTAAAACAAACATTTTTCCGCGTATATCGTTAGTTTGTATGTAAATCCATTGGTTATATTTGCACATATACATAATGTTAGTTTTGTTAATGTACAAAAGTCCAAAAACATTTGCGTTTTGCGTAGCGGGGGAGAGGGAATTTCTAAGAAACAAGAAGAGTTAAAAGAAGCGGTTGCTGTCGGATTATTGCTTCAAAGGCAAAAACTCAGGTTGTTAGGTTTATACGCCAATGGTTGTCTTCTTCTCCTTCTCTGCGTCTCATTCTTCAAACCTAAGCAACAATCCATTTTTGGTTGATTATTTGTCGCCATCTTCACCTTCTCTGACATTACCACTACACCATCCTTTCTTCTTCTTCATTTCAACAGTACTTGCTCCATCTTCATACCAAAACAATCCCTTTGAATCTTCAAATCAAACTCTTTGCATCTTCTGATATGAACACTCGCTATTCCACTCAATTGCAATCATCAGCCATTCTCTCCATCACTGTCTCGTCATCTTCTTCTCTAGATTCTACGCCACGGGATGATAACAGTCACATAACAGCAGTAACCACCACTCGTGAGAGCTCTCCATCATCCTTCTTAATAAGACTGGCCATAAGAGTATCTAGAGCAAGATGGTTCATATTCTTGAGAAGAGTGTTTCATTACCAAAACGGATCAAGATCTGATCTTGGCACAAATCCTTTCGATTCAATCACTTGGATGATATCAGAGCTCATCGCTTTACTTTTACAGATCATTGTCATAACATTCACATTAGCTTTTTCGAAAAACGAGAAGCCTATTTGGCCAGTGAGGTTCTGGATCACTGGCTACAACGTCGGATGTCTTCTCAATCTCATGCTGTTATACGGTAGGTATCATCAACAAAACATTAGCCAAGGCAATGGATTTAGCTTCAGTGATATTGAGCAGCAACAAAGAAGCAGAGAAGAGACCAGGTTACTAGAAAAAATCAAGATTGAACATTGATCATAAAACTTGAAATGTAACAGATTGTCTTTGTGTGTTTCAGGTGCTCACATTTGATGAATAGATGCAGAACATCGCTTGAACTTTTCTTTGCAATATGGTTTGTGATAGGTAATGTATGGGTGTTTGATTCTCGGTTTGGTTCTTACCACTATGCTCCAAATCTTCATATCCTCTGTATCTCTCTGCTCGCTTGGAATGCTCTCTGTTACTCTTTTCCATTTCTTCTCTTCCTCCTCCTATGTTGTGTTGTGCCTCTCATTAGTAGCTTCCTTGGCTACAACATGAACATTGGATCTTCTGAAAAAGGAGCTTCAGATGATCAAATCTCCAGTCTCCCTAGTTGGAAATACAAACTCATTGACGAAACTTGTGATTCTGATTCATCTCAAGCAAACAATGATCCGGTAAGCTCTGAATCGAATCTTTATATGGAACCATTGAGTTTTTTTTGAATGAGAATGTGATGGAATATTTGCAGGAATGTTGTATATGTTTAGCAAAGTATGAAGATAAAGAAGAAGTAAGAAAGCTTCCATGTTCGCATAGGTTTCACCTAAAATGCGTAGATCAATGGCTTCGTATCATCTCATCGTGTCCTCTCTGCAAACAAGATCTCCCCAACTAATTGAAAATATCGAATCTCTGACAAGTCAAGTAAAGTTCCATTCTTTGGTTTGACCCACTAAAGGTTACTTGTGTGAAAGTCACTTGTATTTGTATGTACATAGGAACTCACCAGTAACTGTACCTATACCTGAAAAACAGTTAATGTAGATGGAAAAGAAATCCAAACTTAATTGACGAGTTGTTTATCATATAAGTTATTTTATTTTTGTGTCTCCTAGATTACTTTTTTTTGGTAGGCGACAGGGAAAATTATCCCTAGGCAAAAATTAATTAATCAACTTACAAAGAACTTGTCTCACGGTTCCAACACCGTTTACATCCGCAAAAAGAATAGAATATAGAAAATTTGGACTAGACTCAAATGAGTGAAAGCCTAAAGATAACGTAAAAGCGTGGTTAGCTAAGGCGTCTGCAACACAATTAGCTTCCCTGTGAATGTGAGTAAATCGAACCAACCAGTTCTTCGATAAAAAGCCATAGCACATCCGTGCTAGGAACGATAGTGGATGAGTTTTCCCAATACCTGATTGTAGAAACTTCACCACCATCCCAGAATCAATCTCCACCTCTAGTCTTCTCACCCCTTACTCCCAAGCTACAAACAAGCCATAATACACTCCCCATAACTTTGCTAAAGGAGCTGAGCAAATACCCAGATTAACCGCAAAACCAGAGCACCATTGACCATTTGAATCTCGGATTACTCCACCTGCTGTCGCTGCGCCTGGGTTCCCATGAGAAGCCCCATCCGTGTTTAACTTAAACCAACCCGTTTCCGGAACTTTCCAAGAGATTAACCGTTCAACTCTCTCTTGGCGAGGGACCTTATGTCGGGAATGCGAGTAAGATAACCATACCTCTCGCGCTTCGTCTAAGATAAATCGAGTTCTATCTCTACATGGAGTAACCTCTCCGAATACGTTACCACACCGCCATTTCCAGCTCCACCAAACTGTCATTGCAAACAAAGAAGACCAGCCCATATTAAAGACCAAAGAATCATCCCCCAAGTTTACAAATAACCAGTTTAGTAACGGTTCCGTAAAGAACACACCACGACGAGATATTGGCACGATGCGAGTCCAAATGCCAGCTATGCTCGGGCAGTCCCGTAAGATATGAAGTATGGACTCCTCACCGGCTTTGCAAATCTGATACAACGAAGCTTCACATAATCTTCTCCTCTTCCTCTCCACATTGGTCATGACACTTTGATTAGCAATCAACCAAAAGAAGCATCTAATTCTTTCAGTAGCTTTCATACTCCAAATGCGATCAAATAAGTTCATCATATAAGGCTTAGGCACACTCGATGTTTTGAGGAATGTGTAGGCATAGGCTACCGAGAATTGACCGTCCTTACTTGCTCCCCAAGACAATCTATCACGAGAACCCGTAACTGTATCAACAACCAAAGTTGAGAGTTTTACAATCATGTCCGATGCAACAAACGGGCTGATCTTATCACGCAACCAACCAACTCCATTACTCCAGAAATCGCACACCTTAAGGTTCACAACAACAATTGGTAGATCAGCATTAACCACGTCAATTAACGGTGAATTTAGGAGCCACATATCCGTCCAAAAACGAGCTAAACAACCATCTCCAATGACCCAACGTAGACCAGGTAAAACTACCATACACATACCCAACATTACGCTTCTCCAGAGAGGTGACCAAGTGCCTTTCTAAAACAAGCCAGCCATCTTCATACACTTCCCCAACATGATATTTACTTCGTAATATAGCAGCCCAAAGTCCATCATTTTTCTGCACCAATTGCCACCCAACTTTAGACAATAAAGCAAGGTTCATATCTCGAGCTTTACGAAGACCGAGCCCACCATCACTCTTAGGAGTACAAACTTTATCCCAACTGAGTAGGTGTTGTTTTCGCCGCTCCGTAGAACTACTCCAAATAAAGTTTCTTGTTAACTTATCCAGTTTCTCAAGTGTCGAGCATGGCAAACCCATAGAGCTCATTGTGTGAGTTGGTATGGATACCAATACTGATTTTGCCAAAGTCACCCTACCCGCAAGGCTTAACATACGACCTTTCCAACCTGCTAGTCGCGAAGATACCTTCTCATATACATCTCCAAAGGTATCCTTATTAATTCTTTTGTGAAGAATAGGTAACCCGAGGTATTTGCCGAGATCCCGCGTTGCTTGGATCCCACTTTCTTCACAAATTCTTCTCTCCAAATTACGATGAACATTGTTCGAAAAGAAAATCTTAGATTTCTCTAGACTAACCTTTTGACCTGAGGCATTGCAAAAACGTGTCAAGACATCTCGAATAATCCGAATCTGATCCACAGAAGCTTCGGCAAGGAGAATGAGGTCATCGGCGAAGCATATGTGTGAAAGAGGTGGACCATTACGGGACAAGCAGATCGGTTTCCATCGGTTCATCCCAATCTCAATCTCTATCAAGTGGCATAGTCGTTCCATACAAAGTACAAATAAGTATGGCGACAATGGATCACCTTGTCTTAAACCGCGAGATGGTTTAAACGGTTCAGTCTTCTCCCCGTTCCATAGTACACTCATCGAGGGTCCCTCCACACATTTTCTTATCCAATGCCGCCATTGGTCTGGTAGGCCACAAACCACTAGACAGTCCTCTAGAAAGTCCCATCTTATTCGATCATAAGCTTTTTCTAGATCCAACTTTTCCGATCAGTACCACCAACACATCATTTAACCCATCTGGTAAATCACCAGAAGAGAAGAAATCAAGTACCAACCTAGAAACCGATGGGCCAACTACATCCCAACAGTCTTGATAGAATACTGGCTGGAACCCGTCAGGACCTGGAGCTTTCAATCTTCCCATGCTTCTCACTGCTTGTTCAACATCCTTAACGGTGAACCGGGTATGCAACAATCGACGCTGCCCCTCACTAAGTGCGTTAAAACCCGCATGTGGTAAAGGTTGAACAGCCTCATCAACATCACTTAGGCTATACAATCGCCTATAGTAGTCGATGACGAGCTTCTCCTATTCTTGCTTTTCCGTTATCCAAACACCATCATCATTCTTGAGAGCCTCAATTGCATTCCTTCTTCTACGAATAATAGTCGAGGTATGGAAAAACTTTGTGTTTCGATCGCCAGATGAAATCCACTTTTCCCTTGATTTTTGACACCAAAGCATCTCTTCTTGTTCTAAAACCATATCCAATTCCTTGATCAAATCAACCTCCCTTCGTAACAATGTATCACTCGGATTCTCAGCCAAATCAGTTTGTACTTTCACTAATTTCTTCATCAACTTCGCCTTACGCATTGTAACATGACCAAACACTTCCCTGTTCCAGTTTCTTAAAGCCCCCTCTAGGTGTCTTAGAGCCGAAATCGTGGAAACATTAGGATTCCATGAATTAGAAAGAAGCTCACGGAATCCATCATGTAACATCCATGCAGCTTCGAACCGGAACGGTCTCCTTCTAGGGTCCTTAGTACCTTGCGGACTAAGCTCCACACGTAAAGGAGCGTGATCACTAGCAAGGAAAGGGAGATATGTGACTGTTGCCTCTTGCCACCTCAACCGAGCTCGACTACCACATAACACACGATCTAACCGTTTTGCGAGAAACGTACTCTCCGTTCTGCCCTGTCTCCATGTGTATCGACTCCCAATAAAACCCATATAAATGAGATGAGATTCACTTATCCATTCGCCGAATGCTATAGAGTCAACTGACAATCTAACACTTCCCCCGACTCGTTCATCAACACGAACTATAGAATTAAAGTCACCACCAACTATAACCGGATCATGTATATTTCGGATTATAGTCTGTAATTCTTCCCATATATTACTTCGGCGACTAGCCGTCGATGCTGCATATACCACAATCAAATGAGTCACCTCCTCACCTAGACTCACTTTTGCGTGAATATATTGATTCGAGGATGTCTCAATCACCACATCCCCAACAATCGATCTCCATAGTAACCAAATACCACCACTTTTACCAATGGCATCAACTCGAAAAAAGTTCTCAAATCCTAACCCTCGACAAATCCGACTAGCAGTCTCCCCTCCTGCGTGAGTTTCAAAGACTGCAAGAATATCAGTTTCAAACCGCTTCAATAAATACCGAATCGACCTTCGAAAAGTAGGTTTATTTGCCCCCCGGCAATTCCACATTATACAATTCATCATGAAATAATTCAATATACACCAAATTACCGGGGCAACACGTTATGCCGATAAAGACTCTATCGCACCGGCAAAGTCTCATTCGTAATCATCACCGTATTAGCTTCTTTCTCGACCACTTCTTTAGTCGGAATCAACATAGGTGAGACCAGCCCTTGAGGTAATTGCTATGTACTTTTTTCTACTTCAAAGACTCCACCTAGACGGCCCATTGTACTACTCTCCACACGCAATCTCTTCCCTGATTGTGAACGTTCCAATTCTCCCTTTGTTAAACCAAATACTAAGCCTTTACTAGGCTTGTTAAAGAAGTTACGTGCCATTGACTTCTCTGGTGGTTTACGTGAACCATTCCCTTTCACATGTCCTCCTTCTTTAATAGATTTTCGGCTACTCGAAGCTTCAAATCTTACTTTATCTTGTTTTGAGTTCCCACCTATGCTCATATTCCCTACAGGAGCTTCATTCTCTTTATTATTATTCATGGATACTTTTTCTTTCCTCTTTTCTTGTGGACCCGAAATCTTCTCCAATGCCCCAAATCTATTAACCACCTCAACAACCTGCTGGTGCTTCAACTGGGGCACAACCACATTCTTCTTCGGTATAGTTCCAACCGCATGCTGGCTCCTCTCCGCCGGTTGATTACTTGCCACCGGTTTTCGTACCATGGTAAAGCCATCCTCAGGTAACTCCACTGCCTGAACTTGTCCTTGTCCTTGGTCTTATGATTTTTGAATAATAGAAGTATCAAGAACCTCCTCAACAACCCAAGAAAAATTATGTACCCCATGCCCATAAACACCACACCGAGGACAAATATTCGGTAACCCTTCATAGGAAACGAAATACCGTTCACCATTAATCATAATTGTGCCTTTCAAACGGTCCTTGAGATTCACTTCCACACACACCCGAGCAAATATAGCCCTCTCACAAACTGAAGTTGTACCATCCACTCTCACTGGCTTCCCAATTCCTTTCGCAATATTCATCAAGATTGCCTTATAATAGAAGTTCAGTGGTATGTTCATCAAACGCACCCAAACTAGGGTAGTAGCGATTTCGTCCCTTAATGGATCAAACTCAGGAGTCCATCCTTGGACTATAAGGTAACTCCTGAACACTTTCCAAGGCCCCCCTGTTAACGCGTGTAAATAGTCTCTCTCGTCATCGAAACGCACAACAAAGAAATTCCTTCGTAAGTCCAAAACATACATGTCGCTATTAGGGCTCCAAATCTCCCGTAATTTCCTTTGCAAAGTAGTTAGTTGCATTGATCGCCCTAATACTTTCACAATAATACATCCCTTCCACAACCCATTCATCACTTCCAAAACCTCGGCTCCTATCGTGACATGCGGCTCACCGTCCTTCCCACCTGGAAAGCTAACCGAAACTCTCTCATCAACAAAAGAATCGGCCATCACGACCTCCGGAATTCGTCGACCTCCTCCAACACTCTGCGAAACTCGTTGTGCCCATGACACATTCTTGTCCGGTGAATCACCAGGAGGGCGACCCTTCTCAGCCGCTTCAACCATCAACTCATCACGAACCTCCAAAACCCTAACCTCCGAAACCCTAGCTTCAAACATCGCTCTTCCTCTTCTTATTTCTTAATTTTCCTAGATTACTATCATCAATATTTGATGTTTTAAATTTATTAATAATAGCAAACCAAATTTAGTAGTTCATAATTATAAGGTGACAACTGGAAATTTATATGGAACAGATCAGAAGAATAAACCCATAAAAAATACAACAACTCTCACTAAGGGAAAAATTTACACACTCATATCGGATAACTGCTCTCAAACAAGAGGAAATCACAACTCCTAAATGGAATATAACAAATCCCGAAAAAGAAAGACTTAAACTATTTTCTCCACCTGGGATTAAACCCCTGAAATCCCAAAAAATCGGTATACTACCGATACGAGATATTAATACAGGAGGTATATCCTATGGATTTTCTCTCTCTGCACTAAAACAAACAAATTGACAACTAACAAAAAACACTTAGGATTATTACAGCATCTAGAACTGAACCTAATGGGCTTGACCAAAATGAAATATACAATGGGCCTGTCAAAGCCTTTATTAAGACCCAAACAAAAAAATTCTACCGACCACATCAACTTCCTCTCTATGCCGCTCAGCAACCCGTCATCGGAAAATGTATTTGGAAACTAAACCGGCCACCATATCCACTCATCGTCACCACTTCGAACCTTGTTAAAACCGTTAAGTTGCTTCACCCTACCCAGAAGCCAGGTCGCCTGATAATGATTGCCATACCACATATCTTGTACATGCAAGCAACCAGGAGACCAAATCAGCCACCATAAAGCAGGCGGGACCACCAATCCGAAAACTATCCAAAGAAAGCCACGTCTTCACATATGATCTACTTGTCAACCAAGGAAGATGACAACTAGATCCAAGTCACTTGTTTAAATTTTACAAGTATTTTGTAAAATAAAAATAACTAAATAAGTTATACCCATTTACAATAATTGTCCCTTTTATATTTGTGTTTTTTTACTTTCCATCTTTTAAATTTTTTCAATGAGCGTTTTTTGTTTGTTAAAAAAAGCATGTTTGTCTTATGGATCTCATCTCAAAAGATTTTGAGCAGTTAGATTGCTGATGAAGAGGACGAAGAGGATGATCTTGATCTATGGTTAAAGAAATATTTGATAAAATTGTGGGCGCACAAATTGACTCGGATTAATTTGTTGGGCTCGGGTTGGTTCATGGTGAGAAGAGCATAAGAATGGGTTAGAGCAGCCCACCCAGAATCTAGCCGCACTCGGAGAGCAGTCTTGATGTGCCGGAGAGTCGGTGCACAGATAGAACTTGGTGCGCGGGAAAAAGCTATGTGCGCGGGAAGGAGCTTTGTGCGCAGAGAGCTCGGTGAGCAGGGAGAGTTGTGTGCGCATGAAGGAGATCTGTGCGCGGGAAAGAGATCTGTGCACAGAGAGCTTGCTAAACGGAGAGAGCTTTGTGCGCGGAAGGAACTCTGTGCACGAAAAGCTCGATGAACGGATAGAGCTCTATGCGCGGGAAGGAGCTCTGTGTGCGGGAAAGAACACTGTCTGCAGGAAGGAGCTATGTGCGTGGAGAACTTGGTGAGCGGAGAAAGCTCTATGCGCTGAAGGAGCTCTGTGCGTGGAGATCTCGGTGAGCCGAGATACAAATCTTGGCGAGCCAAGATCACGGTCGGAGAGTCATGACTAAATACCCGAATAAGGACGAATGTAGGACATTCGAGCCGGGTAATGGGTCGGTGAGGCCCACTACAAGCAGAATCTTAAGTGGGTTATCTCAGTTCGCTAAGAAGCCTAGAGCGGAGTCTCCAAAGTAGTGAGGAGAGCAGACCGAGCCGACGGTTACGAGAAGTTTAAAAGGCGTAACGACAAATCAATAACTATAGAAACACATTGAGTGCGAGAGATACGAGGGGAGAGCCGTGAAGAGAGTTTTATAAATGGTCTTTGTGGGGGTCCGGAAAACCTCTATAAAGATTTACTATTACTTGAGAGAAACTTGTAAACACTTAAGATATTTTAATAAAGATTACCTTTTTTCATATGTTCTAATCAAATTCAGTGTAAGGGAAATCTTGCTCTCACATTTTGGCGCCGTCTGTGGGGATCTCGAAGAAATTTCTGAAGAAGTCATCCCTATATAGCAAGAAGATATGGATTCACTAGTGAACAACCCAGCTGTTGATGCTTTAGCAGAGGTAAAGGCTTTGCTCGCGACCATGTGAGCTCTGTCGAAACACATAAAGAATCAAGTGATGCAATTGCTGCTCGCTTCAACAGTCATGAGGAGAACGTGACAACCTAGTTGGCGACCCTCGTGAGTGCCCGATGGAGACGCGGTTGGGAGCGCAAAGGAAACTTCCCCCACCCGTGATGACGACAAACTTCGCGGGTGGGGATCCTGTTGGAGCAGCACTAGTTCTCCGTGAGCCGAACCCAACCGGGACCTCGGGGTTTTGTCCTTGGATGGAACAATTCTGATCCCCTAGAGAATTCTCGTGGAAGAGATAGTTTTTTTCCCCGTGGTGGAAAAGATGTGTTGAACACTCCGAGTTCAGCTTGGGCTGCGACAGAAAACACCAGTGAGCTCTCTTCTGGCCCAGGTGCAAGAGACTATAAAAGCTTGCATCGGTCCATCGACAAGATACACGCTGAGTTGCTCGTCATAACTTCGAAGGTCCACCGCGCATCGAGCGCTGCGATGGAGATCAATCGCGTGATCGCGGAGACGAAGAGAACTCCATTCACTTCGTGCATCGCGTAAGCTCAGACTTCCCCTCTATGAAGGAAAATCTGATCTGAAGGCACATATTACTACCTTTCGGAACGCGGTGACCCGTGCTCACTTCAGTGAAGATGAGAAGGATGCGGGGTACTGCATGTTGTTTGTGGAGAACCTTACAGCGTCCACCTTGGAGTGGTTCTCGCAACTTGAGCCTAGGTCCATTGATAGCTTCATCCAGCTATCTATAGTGTTTGTGAAACATTACTCCATCTTCATGGGGAAGGGTGCTTAAGATGCCGACCTGTGGACTGTGTCACAGGGTCCTATGGAGCCTATGTGGAAGTTCTTTGAACGCTTCAAAGCTGTAAAAACAAAGGTTGCCGGTGTCAGCGAGTCCACCGCGTTAGAAGGATCAAGGATGATGGCGCAATCCCGACGCCTACTATGAGCTCCACAAGTGCAACAGGAGTGCCACACATGAATGCTTCAAACTTAAGAGTTTTATAAGCAAGAAACTTGCGCATGATGGTTTAGTAGGAGCGAACATTGACTTAGAGGAAGTTAGGCGCGAGATGGAGGTAGTTGAGAACCATGATCAGGAGCCCGCACCGAAACGAACCCGGAGTCCGGAGAGAGTAGATACCTCTAAATCTTCTCATAAGAAGAGGATAGACTTCATCCGAGGGGATCGAGACACTAGTGTGTGAAGTTCCCAACCAGCAATAGGGTGGGAAATCTACATGGAAGTCAAAACAACTCTCGCATGTGCTACATGACAGGACTGAAGAATAGAATCCAATAAAAATTACAAAGCTCTGCAGGCGGACCACGGGGCGGCAGTTCCTCTGGTGACATGCAGAACAGCCAGCCTATTCCTGGCCAATCGCAGTGGCTCCAGTCGGAAAATAATGATCCCGGTGAGGACATGAGCGCCACCGAAAAGCGTCACCAAAGTCGCACGGTGCGGGTACTGATTGATGATATCGACCCAACTAAATGTGTGGTAATCAGTGCGTAACTAAAGGGAGAGCTGAAGCGGGAGTTAGTATGATTCTTACGGAGTAACAAGAGCACTTTCGCTTGGACAACAAGCGATATGCCAGGAATTGAGCTTGGTGTAATTTCCCATGACCTGAATGTTGACTCAGCGTACAAACCCGTCAAGCAGAAGAGGAGAAAACTCGTTCCCGAAAAACTCCAGGCCATCAACGATGAGGTGGAGAAACTCTTGGTGAATGGTTATATTCGAGAGGTTCATTACCTCGAGTGGTTGGAGAATCCGATTGTTGTGAAAAAGAAGAATGGAAAGTGGAAAATATGTGTTGACTTCACCGACTTGAATAAAGATTTTCCTAAGGATAGCTTTCCACTCTCGCATATTGATAGACTCGTGGAAGCCATGGAGGGAAACCAGCTCCTCTCCTTCATGGACGCCTTCTCTGGTTACAATCAGATCATGATGCATCCAGATGATCAAGAGAAGATATCTTTTATAATTGACATAGGAATTTATTGTTACAACGTCATGCCATTCGTGTTGAAAAATGCCGGTGCGACTTACCAGAGGTTGGTGAACAAGATGTTTTCCGCTCAACTCGGGAAAATAATGGAGGTGTATGTGGATGACATGTTTTTCTAGTCTTTAGAGGCCAGTGATCACGTTCACCATATATCAAAATGTTTTGAGACATTGAATCAATATGGGATGAAGTTGAATCCTGAGAAGTGTACCTTCGCAGTCACTTCGGGAGAGTTCCTTGGGTGCCTAGTTACCGAAAGAGGGATCAAAGCTAATCTGAATCAGATAACAGCGGTACTCTCGATGCCATCCCCGAAGTCATTGAAGGAAGTGCAGTGCTTGATGGAACGCATCCCCGCACTGAATAAGTTCATCTCCCGATCAACTGATAAGTGTCTTCCTTTTTTCCAACTTTTGAAGGGGAACAAAAATTTTCTCTGTGATGACAATGCGAGGGCACCTTCAAGCAGCTGAAAGAGTATCTTGCGCACCCTTCTGTCTTGGCCAAGCATGTGCTTGGGGAGCCCTTATTTTTGTATGTAGCAGTCACCGCAGCCACGGTGAGTGAAGTGCTATTATGAGAAGAAGGGGTGGAGCAGAGACCGATTTTCTATGTAAGCAAGAGTCTGGTCTTTTCAGAGACAAGATACACCATGTCGGAAAAAATTACCCTCGCAGTGGTTGTCTCGGCTCGGAACTCCATCCTTACTTTTAATCACATTCAATTGTGGTGATGACGACTCAACCGCCACACACAATATTGCACGGGCCGAATCAGTCCGGGAGGATGGTCAAATAGGCGACTGAACTAAGTGAATCTGACATAGAGTACATATACCGTCTAAGTACAAAGGCACAAGTCTTGGCGGATTTTCTTATCAAGCTTACAATAGGAGTTCATGAGGGATCTTCACCAGGGCAAGCTTGGGAACTCCATGTAGCCGGTTCTTCCACCAGAGCTGGGTCCAGAGTAGGGGTTCGGTTGGAGTCCCAGATCGGAGAGGTGATTGAAAAATCCTACAGACTAGCATTCAATGGTTCAAAAAATGAGTCGAAGTATGTAGCTCTCATCGCGGGGTTGAGATTAGCAATGGGGATTGGAGTCAGAGAACACCAAGCGCGGAGTTCTATCAGCTTGTGGCTAGTCAAATAAGTGGGGATTATGAAGCTAAAGATGCTAGGATGGAAGCGTATGTAACAATGGTTTGAAGTATCATATCCAATTTGATAGCTTCGACTTAACCCAAATCCCACAAGGAGAAAACAATTTGGCTAAGGCGCTGGCCACGTTGGCGTCCACCTCGAATCCATTGGTTCGGAGGATGATAACGATGAAGACAATAGAAGAGCTAAGTATATTAGTCCATGGTAATGTCATGTCTATCCAGACAAGGTCCATGAAAAAACGAGCACTAGAAGAATCAAAGTGGAAAAAAGATGATAACGTGCCATACCTGCACGCGCTGAAGCCCAGCCCAAGGTGGAGGATCCTGAAGCTCTGCGCGGGGTGGATGATCTTGAAGCTCTGTGTGGGGTGAATGATCCTAGTCCTCTGCTCGGGGCAAGTGATCTTGATGCTATGTGCGGGGTAGAGGACTCTGAAGCTCTATGCAGGGTGAATGATCATGATGCTCTGCTTGGGGCAAGTGATCCTGCCGCTCTGTGTGTTGGGCGGACGAGCTCCACGGCGTTCTGTGGGCATGTCGAAACACTCTAAGGAAAACAACTTATGAAATACCATGCTCTCTTGTTTATAGAAAGGAAGCGGTGTTACCTGCTAAGGCTGCGGTCCCAGGCCTCAGGATGGCGGTGAACACTGAGAATGACGAGATGCTAGTTGATAATTTAGACTTTATAAATGAGAAGCGTGACGCCACTATGGTAAGGTTACAAAATTATCATCATGTCGTGGCGCGTCATTTCAACAGAAGAGTGAAAGTGCGTCGTTTCGAGTTAGGAGATCGAGTCCTCCGAAGAGTCTTCTCCAATACTGCAGAGTATGTCGCCGAAAAGTTAGGCGCGACCTGGGGAAAAACTTATAAGGTAACCAAGGTGGTGCGGTACGGAGTCTATAAGCTGGAATCAAAATATGGAGTTCCGGTGCAAAGATCGTGGAACACAATGCACCTCAAAGCTTACCACTGAAAGATGTGTGAACTCAAGCAAAGAACTGTACCATCAATTTTATGAAATTTTCTTGTCTAAACTCCCTATGTGGGATTCTCAAAGAATGAATAAATATTTCTTTTTAATGTGACAAGGTATTTCATGACGGTTCGCATCAAACCGAAGAAGAAGAACAAAACAACCACCGTGGTGGTGTTATAACTCGCTGCGGGCTACAAGGAGAAGCAAACCCCTTAAACTGTCATGGTGCAGAAAACTCAACTATAAGCTATGTGCAAAACATAATGCATGAACAATAGTGTGAATATAAATAAAACACATTAACCCGTGAGAACCATGAACTGCAAGTCAGCTCGATGCGGGTAAAAGTTCGGTTCGGGGGCGTGTTAATTTTAGCTTATGGGAAAAAGTCGCATTGAGCGTAATTTAGCGTAAAAATTAAGTTTAAAAAAAAAACGCACTAACTTACCTGAGCAGTGAACCATGATTCAGCTCGGCTCGGGGTAAGACTAGTTCAGGGGAAAATATGAAATTATGTTTAAGACAAATAATCACCCCTTGAACAAAAAATCAGCTCGATAAGAGTGAGAGGGGGAAAGGTAGAAAACCTAGCCATCACCTGACCAAAGAAAGATTAAAAAATCTAAAAATATACTAAGGCAAATAATGCTAAAGCAAAGATAAAAATTTAGTAGAATAAGATAGGGTAAGATAAGCATCAAGCCATCTTGAGCAAAATCAAAGGAATCCAAAGTAGTCGGTTCCAAACAAAAGTCGTCGGGTCATCCGAGCAGAGTACATGAAGGAAAAATAACAAAATCTGTTAAAAAATGAAAGGCAAAATACTCCTAAGGGAGCATAGGATCAGATGCAAGGAGTGGAGGAGTCTTGGTGCAGAGCTCCGTCGCGTCTGCATGCTCTGAAGTCTCAATGCGAGGCTCCACCGTCTCCATGGGTTGCAAAGTCTCAGTGCGGCCATTCTCTGCGTCCACGAGATGTGAAGCCTTAGTGTGGGATACCCCTATCTCCAAAAGCTGCAGGGTCTCGATGCGGGGTAGTTCCATCTCTGTAGGCAGCGCTGTCTCGGCCAAGAATTCCTCCAAGGAAAATCCTATTTTTGACCCGAACTCATCGACTGCAGCCTTGGTCATATCAGCAACGGGTGAAGTAACGATGACTTGAGAAGGTGGTGGGGAGTCCAAAATGATCTGCACAAAATCGTCCAAGTCAAGCGGGGGAACCTTCGCTTCGGCTTCAGATATAGCTGTCACAAGGGACTCCCTATCGGCAGAAACTTCCTTTAGCTCGGCCTTAAAAATTTTAATGCTACCTCGAACAATCTCTTCAAGAAGCTCGATGTTCGAAGTAGTCTCGGAGGTTCAAGAAAAAGGGTCAAGAGCAGCATCTCGAGCAGCGAGGTGAAGCCTCACCTACTCAAAACAAAAGTGTTAGGAATACACCAAAAGAATCGTACCATGAAAGAAATGAGGAAAGGAAGCATATAAGCGCACTTTCTCAACACATGTACAAACCCGGTCACAAATTGTCTTCTTCGCCTCCATGACAGTTCTTCGAGACTCTAATTCTTGGGTACCAGCTAAGGCGTTGGCCCGGGCCTCAGTTACAGTAACACAAGCTTCCGCCTCATAAGCGCGTCTCTCCGCCTCTTGAAGGCGGACTTCAGCTTTCCCGAGCTGAGTAGTGAAAGCAGCCTTGTCATCATAAATGTTTTGCATTACAAGGTAGAACTTCCCTTTGTAGTCGTCACGAGCAATCTGTCAACGATCTAGCTTGTACTCAAGGCGGGAAATTCGGTCAAGGCGCTCGTTTGCTTGCGCAACCAAATCCTTATTCTTCTCCCGCTTTACAACAAGAGACTCAACCTCGGAGGAAAGAGTCTTGATCCTCTCCTTGGCTTTCACCAAACTAGAACTCTCTACAGCAGACTTAATCTTCAGCTCGCTGGAGTGCACCGTCATGTTGTACTCTGCTAGGAACTGAAGAATGGGAGTTGCCAAAATCACAAAAGGGATCGAAAAGTGACTAGTATAGAAGAAGGGTAGAGAAAAGAAAACTAATCATAGCAAAGATGTAGAAGAACGTCATATAATCCTCCTTGGTTCCACCTGAAAGCTCCTCGAACGGAAGGATCTCGCATCCCGGGTGACAGAACTTCCACATGAGAAAAGCGGTGGACACCTTGTCCATGAAGATGTTGTACTCTGAGTTGTAGTCTAAATTCCAACTGTGCTTGGGATTCTTTGAGCCATCTTTTCCTTTTCCTTTATCAATGGCCTTCCTTTTCGAACCCCAAGTTGCCGCTCTTTCAGAAGCAAGATTGATTCCCCCCCCCCCACAAGTGGGGAGTCTATGGCAAGAGGGAGAGCTGCGGCGGGGGGAGAGGTCGCTACAGAAGACGAAGGCACAACCTTCTCAGCTTGACCCTTCTCGAGCTGAGCATGAGGGACCATGGCTGAGGAGATACAACAGTGCAGGGAGGCACCCTCTCAATGGGGGTTCACTTGGCGCGGGCCTTCTCAGCATGCACCAGAGGAACTGCAGCACGTGCGAGAGCTGTTTCGCAAGAAAAGGCCCTTGCTCTCTCCGAGCGAGCAGAGTGAGGCGCATAAGGCGGAGAAGAGTCTCTGCGACTCGACTCGCTAACAGTCTTCCTGGAAGCTTTCTTTATTGCCTTCTGTTAATGGTAGCTCGACATGCTGGTTTCTGGGATCAAACCCAAAGTTTGAAAGAAAATGGTTACCTTGTAAGCTAAGTTCACACGAAGTACCATAAGGACGGAAACAACAAAAAGATAACAAAATACCTTGCAAAATCCTTGAGTGAAGGGTTAGGATACCTCCTTGGTGAGTGAAGTTAGTGCTCCTGCGCAAGAATCAAGAAGGGCGGCAGATCAAAAGTGAGAAACCATGTGGTCTCACCGCTTTATATAGTAGGGTGGAGGAGTGAATCAAGGGATCTTGATTTCATAATCATGATCCAGTATCCTCCCTGCCACCAAATCTGCCCTTATCCTCGCCCGATGATCACCAAATCTCATGACGATGGGAAGTTAGCGATTCCACCAACGGTAAGTTTCCATTGGTAGAATAGGAGCAAAATGTGGGTGCACAAACTGAATTAGGTTAATTTGTTAGGCTCGGGTCAGTTCAAGGTGAGAAGAAGATAAGAATAGGCTAGAGAAATCCACCCAGAATCCAGCCGCACTCTGAGAGCACTCTCGGTGTGCTGGAGAGTCGGTGCACGAATAAAACTTGGTGAACGGGAAAAATCTCTGTGCACGGGAAGGAGCTCTGTGCGCAGAGAGCTCGGTGAGCGGAGAGAGCTCTGTGTGCGGGACAGAGCTCTGTGCGCAGAGAGCTCAGTGAGCAGAATAGCTCTATGTGCGGAGAGAGCTCTGTGTGCAGAGAGATTGGTGAGCAGGGAGAGCTCTGTACGCGGGAAAGTGCTTTGTGCACGAAGAGCTTGGTGAGCAGAGAGAGCTCTGTGTGCGGAACAAGCTTTGTGCACGGAGAGCTTGGTGAGAGGAGAGAGCTCTGTGCGCGGGAAGGAGCTCTGTTCGCGGGAAAGAGCTTTGTGTATGGGAAGGAGCTCTGTGAGCGGAAAAGAGCTCTATGCACATGAAAGAAATCTGTTCGCGGAGAGCTTGGTGAGCAGAGAGAGAGCTCTGTATGCCGAAAGAGCTTTGTGCACAGAGAGCTCCGTGAGCCGAGAGACAAATCTCAGCGAGCCACGATCACGGTCGGAGAATCGTGACGGAATACACGAATAAGGACCAACGTAGGCCACTCGAGGCCCATTCATATGAGAGGCAGATAATGGGTTGGCGAGGCCCACTATAAGCAGAATCTTAAGTGGGTTATCTCAGTTCGCTAAGAAGCCCAGAGCGGAGTGTTTAAAGAGGCAATGAGAGCGGACCGAGCCGACGGTTACGAGAAATTTAAAAGGCGTAACGGTAGATCAAGAGCAATAAAGACACATTGGGTGGAAGAGATACGAGGGGAGAGTTGCGGAGAGAGTCCTATAAATGGTCTCTGTGGGGAGTCCGGATAGGGACCGCAAAACTTCTGTAAAACTTTACTATTACTTGAGAGAAACTTGTAAACACTTAAGATATTCTAATAAAGATTATATTTTTTGTTTATATATTCTAATCAAATTCGGTATGAGAAAAATCGTGCTCTCGCAAAAGTTTACTAAGATTGAGATGGGGAAGAGAATTACATCCTCCAAAACATGGGGGTCAAAATGGGTTAGTACTCATGGATTGATCCGATATACCCATAATTTTAGCGGGTTCGGGTTAAATTTTATAACCCATATAAATAAATGGGTTTTATGTACCCATAATTTTATACTCAAACCTTAAGAATAATAAATATGTAATATTATATATTTAAAAAATAAATATATTCTTATTAGGGTTTTTCACTCTTTTATATGACATATGATATACTAGAAAGATAACCAACATTATTATGGTGTTTTATCATATATATCAGCATTCTCATAACTATTGTAACTTCATAATCTTCTAGTATTGGTTCTCGTATGCTAAACAAATATCGGACTCTACTTTTTTCTAAACATGTTCAAGCTTTACTTTGTATGAGATCTTGGTTATATGGTTACTTAACTATATTTAGTATTTAAACATATGCTTATTCTGCTATTTGAACATTTTTTCTAGACTTTCTTTTGGACCATTGGACTTTAATTTATACGGTAGATTTTCATTTTATTATTTATTTAATATATATGGATAACCTATACTGACAGGTTTACTGACAGATCTCATTACTGACAATTTATAATTGACGATTATGTCCATCACTTATTGCGTGTTTTTTGTAGTGATATAACCCGTTTAGCCAACAGATTAAATTAAATACTATTGGGTTTGAGTATATAAATTTTAACCCATAAAATAAATGGGTAGATTGTATCCGACTATTAAAATTTTAACCCATATGATTTTGGATCGGGTCAAGTAGCCCAATATGACACCCCTACTCAAAAAGAAAATTTTGGTAGTACATTTAGATATGCTGAAAGTTATGAAAAAGAAGAAGAAACTTCGAGAGTTTGACCGTAACAAACATAGCCAAATACCAATACCAAACATATTTTTTGGCAACCATATAACATATTAAATTAGGGGATACCCTTAATGGGTATCGATTTCATGACGGAAAATTTTCAATCCCTTGAAGGGAATTTGAAATCTTTTGTAGATGAAGATACTAAAACTATACTAAAGTAATTAGTTCTGATACTTTGAACATTAAAACTAAACATAAACCGTCTACAAGGAGATGAGACCCGTACATCTTGATATAGCAGTAGACAACCAACACGGGAGCCGAACATAGGAAGTGGATCCGCGCGTAAGAAATCCCGAAGACCTAATAGACTATTATTGTTGATCTTATTAAAATAGACAAACAAAAAAATAAAAGATACATAGCCCATCATTTTTAAAAGGTCAAAACTAAAGCCCAGCTCGGACAATGAAGAAAAACGAAGATGGCAGCTCCCAATCATCAAACCGGTCAAGCATCTCCAGAGCAGCTGGACGATGAGCCACCGATCTCCACCACCGAGAATTCTCTGGAGAGTCAAACATTTTTTCTCCTAAAGCTAGAATAATAGAAGCTTGACCGCCATGAATCACCACCGCGCTTCGCCCCAAATGTCTGACAACCAGAAAAAGCATTTGATCCATCGGGAACAAGCTGCCGCACGAGCAGAACTGTGCATGCACCCAGATATAGAGAGACCCAACCAACACCAGAACCACGTACAACGGAGGTGACATCATCGGCGAGGAGAGGACCTGCAAGAGGAAAAGCAATGAAGAACGCATGCATAACATAATCGATCTGTATTGGAGTAGCCTGAGCGAGAAGCGGCGGATTCGCCAGACAAAGAATATGGAGGTGGTGGTAAGGCGAAAACTAGAGGTAGGAGAAACGAGATCGGCGAGCGAGAAGAAGAAAAAAAGAAAGAAGAAAATTGTACAAAAGGTAAAGTTCATCGATCAGTGCCGGCAATAATACTGGACACCTGCTGCGGAAAGTGAAAGAGGAAGTAGGGTGATAGTCTGCGAGAAATTTTAGAAACAGAGGGTTATAAAAAAAAAGTAATACCAAATATATTTAAGGAGTCTGGGCAGTAACCAAATCTATTTGGTAAAAGATCTCCTTATTTTGCTAGTATATACTGTACTTCCCATGTAAATAAGGAAAATATGCATGAAAAAAAAATCAAGAAAAAGTAAGTAGCTCAATAATTGATACTCTACGAAGTAAGTACCCAATAAGCTTTCTAAACGGAAGACCAACAAAACGTTCATCTTTTGCTTGGCAATCCTTGTGTTATGGTAAAGAATTATTAAAGAAAGGATCACGCGCATATTTGGGCGATGGAACTTCTATTCAAATGGGTTATGAACCTTGGTTACCCACAAATCCACCACGTCCAGCCCGTATTTTGTGGCCCACGGTTCCGGAACTACCTGTTTTGGTTCTCATTGATCCGCACACCAAGACTTGGGATGAAAGAGCTTTGTGTCAACATATAGTTCTTGATGACTGGGATCTTATTCGGCAAATATATATTCCACATATTCCTATTCTTGATCGGTACTTATGGCACTACACCGCTCATGGCGATTTCACAGTCCGTTCAGCCTATCGTCTTGCTTTTGAACGGAATGATCATAATGGACCGCCGCCTAGTTTATTCAGGAATACGACTTTGGCGTCCAACATATGGAAAGTACCAATTGCACCGAAGCTGAAACATTTCTTATGGCGCTTATGTTCAAACATATTACCTACTTTCGACACTTTAACTAAATGGCATCTCTCAACTCACGTAACTTGTCCCATATGTTGCATTCAGACCGAAACTACAAATCACTTATTTTTTGAGTGCCAATTTGCAAGAGGAGTGTGGTGTGGCATAAGTCTGGTTATGTCATCGATTTTTGATACATCAATTTTTGTGACTTCAAATATCGAGACTTTCCTAAGCATGTTGGATACTAATACAGTGTACATAGAAGCACAAGTCACTCCGTTTTGGACTTTATGGCATATTTGGAAAGCACGTAATATAATGGTGTATAATCACTGCAATCTTGATATACCAGAAATTGTGTCAAGGATAAAACGTGATGTGGATGAATGGTGTAAGTCGAACTCAGGATCGGGAGTTATTGGTTAGGTCCGAGCAATGCCTCAGTTAAGACGACGAGAATGGACAGCCCCACCTCAGGACTGGTACAAATGCAACTATGATGCTTCCCATCACTATGGTAATGTAGCCTCGGGAATGGGTTGGATCCTACGAGATGGTGCTGGGCGGTTTGTAATGTGTGGACATAAAAGATATGCAGGACGTCAAAATACATTGGAATCTGAAATGACGGCCTTAATATGGGCAATGGATAATCTACGTGTTTTGGGGTTCCAAAATATCATATTTGAAGGGGATAATCAATATCTGATTAAGCAACTCCAACAACGATTACCACAATGATGATTGGAGCATTATTATCGGACTTTATTTACATGGGAGACATCTTTTGGGAACATAAGACATCAATATGTTTCGCGTGAATCTAATTTTTGTGCTGATTATCTTTCAAAATTAGCTATTACTCATCCACTTGAGTCCCTAATTCATCATGTTTGTCCCATGTATTTTCAAACAATTGTAAACGATGATCTTCAATAAATATATTTGCCGTTAAAAAAAAAAAGGCTAAAACCCTAATTAACTCAAGACCTCCAAATGAAAATTGTAAACTAATAACAATAAACGGCATGAGTTTTAGAAAAAGAAAAACATGAATCCTATTAGTTTTAGGAAAAGGAAGGCGCTCTATATATTATATCAATCACTCATTGAGCATTGGCCTCCACAAATCACTTTTTATTCCTTAAGACAAATCTTCACCAAGTTATAGTTCATGGAAAACGGAGATCGTTTAGTACATGTCACTACAGATGTGTCGAATCTACCGACGGAAGAGCCTAATAACATATTATCGATCATGCTATACGAAGTGATCCAAGTGTTTTCTGAAGATGATGAAACACCTCTTCATCAGCATAGGACCCCACTTTTTAACAACTACTTGGAGCCACGTAGCTTGTCGTCAGATCATCTCGTTGAACTCCTCCATCGTGTCAATTTTCCAAATTCTCGAATGGTAGGTCCTCAAATCACTCTTGCCGTCAATCAGGAATTTTCGAATAATAATTTTCTTCGAGCACCTGTTTACGTATCCGTCGATGTCGAAGTCATCAGTGATACATATATTATGTCGCCGTCTGTTAATCTTACTCCGTCGAGAAGTGCTTCCGAAAAAGTTCTTCAGAGATTAGTGAAAGAGCAGACAGTGATGAAGTTGACTGATTTGGAAGAAGATTGTTCGATTTGTATTGAGAATATTTCGGGAAACAATATCATTCAGTTGCCTCAATGTATGCATATGTTTCATCAAGATTGTCTTTTTGAGTGGCTTCGTCGTAAAAACGTGTGTCCGTTGTGCCGAAGAGTTCCTTACGATGACGATGAGGATCATTGTCCGTTGTGCGATGACGATGAGGATCAAGAAACATATACTCTAATATTTGATACATTGGATTCAGAGTTTTCGACATTAAACGTTTAGGGTTTTGAATTCCTTTTTTATTTCTTTTCCTTTATGCAATCTATTATCACAATTTGCTTTTTCTTATTATTATTTTATTTATATAAAATAATTTGCTATTTCTTCGTGTCGCAAGAGATTGAAAATATATTGAAAAATCGCAACTTTTAGAAGAAAATCGAATCTCTTATTGTTACTTTATTCACTTGAGCATTGATGTTTTACCCTGGATTTTGTTCTTCTTGATTCTTGAATAAGGAAAGAGGAAATATTCCGTAACAATTTTAAATATTTTTTTTTTTGTTTTTTAAACAATTAAAAATAAAAATTATTTGAAATAGAATCTTGGATAAAATTTTTATGCTTTAAAATCGTAAAGGAACAATTATTTTTTGTTCAAATATCTTAAATAAAATTAAGATTACAACTATAATTTTATTCTGAAAATATTTTTTAATATTAATAAATTCTTACTTTTTAAATATAATTTTGTATGATTTAAAATAAATGATACATACTTTATTTGTAATATATATATATATATATATATATATATA
>OVBE01003277.1:0-27402 GCA_900406425.1 Iberis pinnata
CTGATCAAGAATCAAGGATATCCTAACAATTTAATGTCAAGACTCAAGATGATTAAGTTTTATCGATCGACCTTAAACAGATATTCTACATACCTCCAATATCACTGTTGTGTTTTCAACATTAGTTTACTTACGCAATTCTGATATCATCTCTCAATCCATCCTTGATTCAATATTTCTCCCATGCTTCCGGCTCTGCTCCTTTTTCTCCAACTAGGATCACCTACATCATAAAATTCATTTTCTTACTTGACTGATGTTCAACCAAAAGCATATTTATTCATTAAACTACATATAATACAACATAAACCTTTCAGAGAATGGCAAGCAACTACTCAATTTCCATATATATAGCTTTTGTAGACATTTACATCAACATCACCATGTAAGCCATTCTGCTATTAGGAGAGCCTTGATTTAGAGTAATCAAGTTACTTGCCAACATCATCATTTCATCCTCAAGAGCTTGCAATTTCAAGAATTTGCTCCACCTTCACTTCAAACAGACAAATGAGGTCAATAGTGAAAAATAGGAAGTTTCATACTATCTATCCAAGTCTTCATGTCAGAAAGCATATCTCGATTCCTATTATGAAATGATACTTGGGATGATTTTCTGAAGCAAATGGTGTAGTTATTTTTCACACGAATCAGTAAGGCATGTAACCTCATTCTCCAGAACAAAGTAAGCTTCAGAAAATGCATGAAATAATAAAGCATACTTACTATCAAAAACTTCTTCATAGTTAAAAGTACCGTTACATGCAAATAGAATCCAACTTGCCTTTATACATTGATGTATACGGAAGCAGTTTCTCCCGACATTATTTGTTGGAAAAAGAGGATCATCAATGTGTATCGGATTAAGGCTATGAGCATAAACAAACAAACACGTGATTATAACATAAGATGTAGATGTTAGTGTTTTATTTGTAGTTTGACAAAGCTGTGATGTTTACCTATAACCCCTCTCTCGGTTCCTATAGATACCACTTCCTTGCACTAAAACACGCATCTGGCGAGGATCAAACACATTACTGCAAAACATGTAAAAAGAAATAGCTATATGTCACTGTAACACATCATATCTATATTGAGAAGCAATTATCAATTTGACTGACCCAAAGAAGTACATAAAATCCATTAGAAGCCGCCCAAGATTCTGCAAAATACATCTTTACAGTTAATAAGGAAACCTAAACACAGATAGCTGTTGTGTCACAAGACTAGCCAGATAATAAATCTAAAGTACTTTGTTGATATAACGCCCCAGATGATGCTCATGCTGAAGAAAACGAGTAATCAGTACGACCTGCAATTGATATATGAACATGTGTCAGGGATACATTAAAAATTGTTTGTTGGATATTATTGTCCAACAAACGTCGCATTGGTACTAAATAATTAGACAAGCACCAATTTACCAAGCAATAAGAGCTTAATCCACCAGAGTATGATTGATCCAGGCTACGATCAGCCAAAAACTGCTTTAACACCAAAGCAAGTGGTGTGGCAGCTTGAAATTGCTCAGTCAGATCTTTGACCTGCAAAAAGAGAACATCTTAGGAAACATGAGACAAGCGAAGGGAAAAAATTTACAGAGATGCATACACATGAAGAGGGTATAATGTAAGAAAAAAAAAATATCTGGCTATGGAGAACATAATAAAATAAATACCAGCTGTGTGGTTTGAAGACCCGTATGGGAAGGAGTTTTGAAACTGATGTCAAGACGAACATATTTTGCATTTGCCAAGTTCCCAGTGTTTGTCGACAAAGATATTACTGCTTTAGAGTCTTCAAATCCAACCATTTCAGTGTTATTATTGCTATTTTGGTCAACAACAATAGAGACTGGGCCATCTTTTGGCGATTGTATACTGCATCCCATATCACAAGGGACTTCCACAACAAGCATGATAATCGGGATCTGCGATCATATTAGAGAAAGCATAATGAGTAACTAAGAAATGTGAATAAATAAAAACAGTAACAAACGAGGCATTACAGCTGTATTTTCAACTGTCTTCAGGGAGTCAGATTTTACCCACTCTTGATTGGCTAGATACCTCGCTGCATGCTGAATAGCAAAACGTAATAGCAAAGATGATTCAGTACAAAATGCAACCAGAGAACTGTTCGAAACAAAAACTTTTTTTTGACAAACAGAATGACAGAGTTTATAAATTTTTGAAGGAAAATAAAGTAGAGCACAAGCTCCAGCATGATTTACAAATCTAGTATTTAACAAGGTTTCCACAATACTAAAGCAATTATGGTTACCTCATTATGTAACCGTAACATGACGTGAGCTAATTTACATTTTATAAAAAAAAACATGACGTGAGCTACCCACACTAAGAAGGATAGGTCCATATATGAATTAATAATAATAATAATAGCGCCTACGACAAACATATAAGCATGAATATGATCATTATAATAAAGCAAATATTAGAAGTTAAGAACACAATCACGATTATTAACTGCTATGCATCTCAAGAGTAGGCTAGTTTAAATTTCAAGGACGAGATTACGTCCAAAGACATTCAACATTGTAACACGACTGCCTCGCTAAGCATACCTAAAGGCAAGTCTCCTTTATACCATTACGACCCTCCAAAATTCTTGCCTCTTTGATAGGTTCTTGAACACGTATTAGGTATCAGGACTTCCGGTTCAAAAAGTAATTCTTAAGAGAATTCTTTAGGGTTTGCTCACCAAATTTCTCACTGGAGGAAGACAAACCACAAGGTCCACATCACTAGAAGGGAGGGACAAACCAGTTGCATATGAACCAAATATGTTTGTCCTAGACCTGGGCCACAAAACTTGGAGGGATCTAGTAACCCGCTTAATTGCCCAATTGACATAAGGTTTGCGGGCCATATTCTCTGCACCAACCTTTACGAGTAGTATATCATTCAAAGACGCTCATATAGACCTTTACAAACTAAAGGCAATGAGCATATGGAAATATTAAATAAAGTATTATCAATACCTGCTTGCAGAAAGAATCTATCTCATCATTAAGAAGACCATGGATCACTGATAGAGGCTCGCTGTTTGTTGGACAGTTCATTAACTTGGGTGGTTGCAAAGGGAATGCCACATCAGGCTATCAAAATAACATTATAGAAAATGAAAGAAGTTTAGACAGAGTATAGCTGTACATAGACGTCAAAGATGTTGCTTACATGCTCCTGGTCCCGGCCTAGTTGTGACATTGCAATTATGTGATCTTGCAAGAGGGCCCCAGGTAGAGGTTGAATGATTGGTCTGACTGCAACTGCAAGGCTTTTGTTTCTCGAGGGCAAAACAACCTCCGCTCCACAAGGTTCTTCCCAATTAACGCCATCATGAAACCAGCCTCTCATACCCCAGTGTCTTGGGCTTGAACTTCCAGACCTCACAGTTGGAAAACCTCGTCGTGCTCTGGAGTTGCTCACAGGAGAAGGTGGTGGTGGACGAGGAGCACGTGGAACACATAGTACTACAGGTGATGGTGGCCGCTCTATACGAGGATGCTCGCGCCTTGTAGGGGGAACATTTGGGCTTTTAGTATCATAACTACATTTGTATTCAGATTTTGACATATTTGGGATGATGATAGGGCGCAAAATCGGATAAGGAAGTAAGTCTCCTGAATGCCCTTTAACATCCCCTGATAAACTAACCAAAGTTCCAGAGTCTTCCTCTTCACCTGTAATTTCACTTGTTGGGGGAGCTTGCAATACTTTTGTAGATATCTCATTACCTGGCACAACATAACCCAAGGGCTGATTTGCTAGGCCTAAGGGATCAAAAGAGGAACATAACGAAGCTGCAGTTGGAGAAGTTAATCCATTTGTGCTATAAGAAGATGAAAATGCAACCATGTCATCAACATACCTATTCATTTCAGCTTCATGCCAAGCCCAAGAGCTATCATCAGAACTAAGGGACGGAGGGCGCGAAAATCCAGTCCCTAGATGATCAGAAGGATTCCAATACATCACTCCGCCACCAAAATATTGATTATAGTCTACTCCAGAAACAGTGTAATCTTCCTCAAACATCCAATTATTCTCGCATTCATTCCCTAACTCGGACTTAGTTTTCTGTTCAGGAATGTCGACCAGAATTCCTGAATCATAATTGCAAGAAAATGTTGTAGTCAAGCCGCAATTGCTATGAACCATGTGAGGCCAGTCTAGACTCATGGGCACAGGTCGAGAAAGAACTTGTTTGTGGGTACCTTCAATGGACGGGTTTCTAGCATGATGCACAGAGGACACTAAAGGTTGGTGTATGTATGCATGCAAATTATGACTAACATCAAGATGTAATCTATCAGTGGCGGTAGGAAGGTGAGAGTTAACATGCGAGAAGTACATGGGAGCTACGGCAGGCCACTCATAAGAAACAAATTCTGAACTACTCGAGGCAATACCATAATCTGCTTCTCTTATATGATGGTGAATCCACTGGGATTCCCCTTCCTCCAAAGTAATGGATTGTCCATTAGCCATCGTTAATACGTCTTTATTTTCACCTGGACGACAAGATTTTTGAGAGTATAAGTTCACATAGCTTGAACCACCAGCATGATCCGTGGAAGTCAAACAAGATGAATTCGCACACATTTCAGCTTCGTTATGCAATTCTTCCTTTCTAGAATACTCACATTTAACTGATGCACCAGTAGGTCCAGTACCTAAGCCATTTCTATCACAGCTAACTGAACCATGCTCTCCACTACTCTGAGCTTCTATATCTACCTGAGGAAGCTGGTTGGCAGATTTACCACTTGAATCACATTTGGGAGCTTTTTTGATGGCTGAACTCTGCACCACAGACTTCTTCGCTCCCCCGGTGTTTTCCAAACTTGTACACTTCTTATTCTTGTTCTTTTCTTTCTTTTTCTTTTTAGGTCTTCGGTTTCCGGCAACCAATCCTTGGACAGCTTCCTGATAAATAATATTAGTTTTTAAAAACTAAATTCGGCCAAAACATGAGGGAGGAAAATAATTTACCATATTTGTTGCAGAGGCCTCAAGACAATTGATTATTGTTTCTGAAGGAACTTTCTTGCATTCTACGGGATCTATGTTTTTATTAAATTCCAACTTGGCTTGATCTTTCTGGAGATAACTTCAAAGATCAAATTCAAGTCCCACAATTGAAATTAAAAAAATATGCGAACAGATAGAAAATATGTACCTCTACACTTCTCTTGGGCAAGTTCACAGTTTTTTCCGATTGACCCTCCAAGGTTGGCTTTTTCATGTTTCCGGTCTTTCCTTTGTGTTTACGGCTGGTTAAACCAGACCTTTGTTTGGATGGAAAACTTGTGTAACACTTCTGAGTAATAGTATTGTCTTCAAGAAGCTCAACTTTAACAGAGTCAACAAAGATTGCTATAAGAAAACCCCGAAGTTTTCTTAAAATGCAATCTACAAAGGTTATGAGAGAACCTAATGAGCTGAAGAAAACATTTTGTACTGCAACTAAGCCATTTTGGCATAAAATGAAAAACGAAGAAAATTCTTGAAGCACATATAAGCTATTTAAATCATTAGGTACAAGATTATTCCTTGATACAGAGCCTGGTTCCAAAATCATGTCACAAACTGAAACTGCAGAAGCTTGTGTACACCCTTTCCTTGCACTTGCAGTGCCCCGATCAAAATGGAAGAGCCACTTTTCTACCTGCGGTGCTTGATTTGCTTCTCTAAGAATCTCATATATATGAGTTTGCAGTGACCACATATATCTAGATAAAATCAGACAGCAAACCCAAACTTGTAGAACATAGTGGCAGAGGTCACAGTAACATGACAAGAACAAAACCATATAACAAAACAATCCTTAACCTTGAAGAAATTCAGTACTGTATAGAAAAACAAGATCATCGAATTCCAAGTCCATACTCCATGGTTCAAAATATATAGATAGATCTTGATATTAGTCAAACATTTAGTTGGCTGGTAAATACTAGCCATTATAGAAAAAACATACCACATATTTTGCCGATTTCCCCAGCAAATAAGTCCAAATTTTCTTCTGCGTTGCGGAACCCAGATTCACCCACCAATCAGCACAGGCCTTGGTCCTCCAATATGCATTAGCTGCCGCAACGACATCATTTAGTTTCTCTTTCAGTTTCATTCCTCTTTTCTTTCCGCTGTTGGTGTTGAACCAAGCTAATCTCAGGCTTACCTCTAACCTATTTGCGATGAAGGCTTCCATGGTATAGTAGCCTTTGGCTTTAAGCCACACCAATTCTACCCAATTGGATCCCAAATCAGTCTCTTCTCCTCTAAAAAATGCCCCACTGGATAAAGCATACATAGCCTCGACGAAGCAATCCACATTCTGAAGAAATTCCTCGGCCATGACGACAGAATCGAGGGAATTGATGGAGCAAGAGCAGTCTTGCGTCCTTTCTCCTAGTCTAGAAGCGAATAGCCGAGTGGATTTGAAGATAAGACGCTATGAGAGGTTGGATTGTGCAACCCTAGAAATTAAGCCATGAGATTTTTTAAAGCAAAGACTAGGGAGATGGAGGGAAGGGATGTCTGGGAGGATGATGAAAGAGCCATGACCCTTAGTGCGGATATAACGGAGCATCTGGAGCATAATTTGGACGAATTTGGGATCAACGAAGGTGAGGTGAGAGAGGCGCTGGTGAACGCTGAGAGAAGAGAACCATCGGAGGATTGCAGACCTGGGATTAGGGCTTGTATTGGGTACAGAAGAGGAAGAACTGGAGTGGTAGAGAGAGATGTGAGAGGTGAGGGAATCAATAAGTTGATTCTAAGCCATGGACGGGCAAGAGGAGGAGGATTCAGAAGGGAGATGGCGCTTTCACATGTTCTGTGCCAAAAAAAAGAAGATCGAAGAAGACGAGACATCAGATGTTTTGAAATTGCCTAAGTAACAACGAATCAAAATGATACGCTCGTGAGGAATGGGCCTCAGTTGGGCCTGCAGAATTCTGAGTGATAATCCAGCCCAAATACATATTACTCTACTTACCTAGTATTTAATCTCTACTGTGGTGTAAACGCTTTCTTCATCGTTTATGATCATCAAACAATTGGTTTAATACCATTTTATTTCTTTCTAATTATCTTCTCATCTGATACTCTTCCTCATTTCTACCTTTCTTTCTGTTCTTAGGATTTGATCCATTCAGGATCTTATCAATTGGTATCAGACCGATCGTCCTCTCGGCGGTGGGTTAACAATTTCGGCAATGTCTGTCACTGAAGATGTTATAGCGTTATTACGGGAGATTCGCGATAGCTACGCAGCTATGATCGCCATCAACACTCGTACGATCATGAAGGTGGGTTTTAAAGCTAGCGAAGGATATGTTCTAGAACCAGATATGAAGTCTAAAACATCAAAGAGCACAAAAATTTCTCGAGGGACTTCTGTCGAACACATGGCGGGTGGTTTCATGAATTAGGCGAGTCTACGATTCAAACGGATCCCAAAACAGAAGAAGATTCCGTCAAAGAGTAGTCACCACAAGATTAAAAGAGGTTAATGAAGCCTAAAACATCGATCTCCATTTCTAAAATTAGCATTTTAAATCCGTTCGCCAAGGAACAAATTGTATCTCAGAGATGATACTAGCAATTCAATGGCAGTTAATCTGGCGAGGGAAAATCAAGACATAAGAACTTGGAAAGCCCGTTTTAAGCAGAGTTTCCATGAGTTTAAGAAAAGGCGATGGAGGGACAAACTCGCTAAAATCAAATTCAGAAGATCGGTTGCAAAGAAAAGGAGAAAGTTAACTCACCCAAATTTATGTTCCCTCCTTACAATCCGTTGTTTGGGAAAGCGGATTGTGTGGTACCTTACACGGATTCACAATCCACAATAGCTGGAACGTGTGCTACTATGGCTAAGAATGTAAGTTTTGGTATGGTGAATGCAAAGACAATCCAGAGTATTCAAGAGAGACGGATCACTGGAATGTTTTTGCTTGATCGAGAGACCATAAAAGGAGAACAACTCTCTGATTGCTTTTCATTTAGCTGTGAGTGGGAACCTAGTGGAATTCTAATTGAACAGGCTCAACAAAATGGGAAGAAGATGAAAAGGACTACTAAGAAGGTAGAGAAACTTGAACTTAACACTATTAACTCTAAACATTGGGTATGTCGTTGCGTTGAAGATTTGATCATTATGTTAGAACAACAAGGTCTTTTATTTCTTTACTACCATCTAGAACAAGAAAGAGAAGATCAGAAGAAGTACATCATGTCGCCTGTTCATCAAGTTCACCTATAGTCTGGGTTACATGATCGCAAAGGTGGTAGCAACAATGAAGACTTGTTATGGGGAAGAGACCTTAGAGACATTGGTGAGAAAAATAAGGAATTATCATTGCTAATTCATTGTGAGAAGACACATGACTCTAATTTGACAACCTTGGAGCGAGTTGAGGAGGCTAAGTGGCTGGTGGTTGGAGTTGGAGTTTGTAGCGGCGTCACACTACCATTTGATCCGGGAAAAACTAAGATTGACAGGATAAAGCACAATCCGAGCCTTGAGGGAGGTGAACAACGTCGGCATCAAAAATTTGTAGATAAGCACCACCATAGCAGATCAAATTTAGAATGTGGTTCTACACAGTCTTTAGAACTCGATGATGACATGAGTTTTTGAGAACGAAACGACAAGAAACTTAGTTTTGATCTAGGTGGATTTTTGTGTGTTAACTTTGCATCAGATTCTGGTATCTATGAGTTGGGATCTCGTGTTTCTCCGTTAGTAACTCAAAACAGGAACTATGACTTGGATGAAATTTTGTATGTGATGGGAGCTCCTACCATTAGACAAAGAGCATTGGACCCTCGACGAGCTAACGGTGCATGGGAACGTGGTCGTGAAGAGAGGAAAGAAAAGTTCTATGGGAGTGGTTACATAAGGGTTACAAATTTGAGGAAGTGTCGAGGTTTTCGCAAAGACTTGGTAAATTCAAGTTACAATCGGTCAGGAGAGTGGTAATCGATAATTATGAATGTACAAGGAGAGAGCAAATGAGTACTTCCATCAACAAAGAGTCTTTTGTAAATTCACAAGGCCTTGGAAGTGAAGACTCCCAAACTTTTGATCAATATATTGAGTTCATTGTGGTAAGTTTCTTCAAGAGAAAATGAGTTTTTTATTCTTTTAATATAGATCTTGGTAGAGAAAACCAGTTTGAGTTAGGAACTATGGCATATGTGGTTTTAACTACCTTAACCAACGTTGCATTGAATTATGAGCAAGAAAACGTGGATATAGTTAGAGCTCTCTAGGAGATGAGGGATATAGAATACAAATTGAAGTAGAATACAAATTGAAGTATTCTTGTTTAGTTAAGGATTCTGAATATGTAATAGTGAGTTCATGGTGCAAGCTAACACCAGAATTTCTCAAAGAAGCTATTGTGATCAATTTCATAATGGAACACTCTCATTTGGGGTCCATGTCCATTTTTGAGACGTTTCATTCTCCAAGACCTCCGAAACTATCATTTAGTGAAGACGGCGTCAGAACTACTCGGATTTCAATTCCGATCGCAAGAGACTGGTTGATGTGGGTTAAGGAACAGAGTGGATTATTATTTGTCGAGATGGAAAAGAGACTAAGAAAGAGCGACACATTGTTTGGGTTCAACAAGATAAGGAGCCCGCCCTTAGAACCAATTAAGCTAGTCACCAAAAGATATTCAAGATAATGTCTTATGTAGATAAGAAAATACAAGCCATGAACACACCTCTGCGATTTTGCCAATCAAGAGTATCAATTCTGGATGATATGAAATTTGTTCTTATCATAACAATTACTATCAATCTAGACAGAACTGCATCTCACCTCCTGATGATAGAAGGGTTGGATTGTGAGATATGGAGGAATATGAAAATTGTTGATAATGATGCCAAGAAAGGTGAAGATAACTTCACGAAGGGGGAGATTGTACTAGACTTGATTTTTGAGGAGTATTGGGTTGTTGTGGGCACGTACAGGTTGAGAATATGCCTCTTTGTGGAGAATGATCACAAGGATTTTTTTAGGCAATGTCCATATGTTTCACACATGATTACGCAGATTGGCGTCTCAAGGTTCAAGTTTGATTATTTACTAGAAGGAACAGGAGGTGGAGGCTTCCAACAAAATTTTCTGCGTCAAGTCTGTTGTACTCTCTCTGATCAACTGTGCAAAGAGCTTGACCTTTGCTGTAATTCATTTTCGGAGACCACCCGAGTGGTTAAGGAGAGAAGTGCATTATTTGGTCTATGAAATTTTTTTTCTTTCACCTTGAGGACAAGGTGGCTTTTTACGGCGGGAGTATTGATACGCTCGTGAGAAATGGGCCTCGGTTGGGCTTGCGGAATTCTGAGTGATAATCCAGCCCAAATTCATATTACTCTATTTACCTGGTATTTAAATCTCTATTGTAGTGTAAACGCTTTCTTCATCGTTTATGATCATCAAACAATTGGTTTAATACCATTTTCTTTCTCTTTAATTCTCTTCTCATCTCATACTCTTCCTCATTTCTCCCTCCCTTTCTGGTCTTAGGATTTGATCCATTCCAGATCTTATCACAAAACAAACCGTCTCCCACTACAAGAAATGATACACATTTCCGACTAAAGATGTGTTCAAATTTTTTTTTGAGGATATTCCGACCAATTTCTGACTAATATTCCGACCAATTTCTGACTAATTGAGGATATTCCGACCAATTTTTGACAAACTATATTAGTCGGTAATTAGTCGGAAATTTTCCTACTAATTTATGACTAATCCAAGAATTAGTCAGAATTTGGTCGGAACTTTTTTTAATTTTTTTTTTCGTCGTTAAAAAATTTTAGTTTTTTTTTTAATAAAAATAAAATAAATTTCGACCAAATCCGACCAATTATTTAAATTTTATTTTAATTTTTCCAATATGTCTATTTCAAATTTCTTTTAAAAACTCGGGCTTCTATCTCTGGTGGTAAAGGGCTCACGGCTGTGAGTTCCGCCACTTGGGTTCGAATCTCGGCCACCGTCAATTAACATGGGGTGAATTCGGCGGCCCTCCTGGATATCCTTCGCGACTGCGGACGCTTTGGACCTAGTCGGAGTCATTCAGGGCTCCGGATACCAGGGTCATAAAAAAAAATTCTTTAAAAAAAATTAAAATTTTTTATAAAAATTCCTACTAATTTCCGACTAATTCAGCAATTAGTCGGAATTTTTTTATCCATTTTTTTCTAATTTTCCCTATTTACTATAAAAATATTTTAAATTTTTAAAAATTGTATAAAAAAATTTCTGACCAAATTCTGACTAATCCAAGAATTAGCCGAAATTTAGTCGGAATTTTTTAAATTTTTTATCTATTTTTTCTAATTTTCTCTGTATATTATAAAAGTTTTTTAAAAAATTAAAAAATTATCAAAAAATTCCGACCAAATTCCGATTAATCCAAGGATTAGTCGGAAATTTGTCACAAATTTAATAAATTTAAAGACTAATTTCTGACCAAACTTGAAAATTGGTCCGAAATTAGTCGGAAAATGTAATACAAGTTCCGACTAATTTCCGACCAATTTTTTTGTTTGGTCGGACTATTTTTCTATATAAGTCGAGATTTACTTCTTCGTTACACCACAAAACTCTCCAAAATTTCTATAAATCCTTTCAAATTATTCTTTAGGTTTATGTTATTATTATTTTTTTTAACACATCTTTATTATGATTATAATGTAGATACAAAATAATCTTCTTGTAACGGGATAAAAATACAGTTTGGTATTACAGTGTATGACTCATATAAATTAGTAGCACATTGATTTGATTTGATCAAAACTATGAGGTACTTTATTACTTCTTCGAGCGGTCCATTGCAAATTAACATCTCTAAAACTCTTTCGCCAAAATTCGTAGTCCCGAATCCAATTCACAACTTTGTAGTTTTGTGATTTTTTCGTGAGTATGTGATGAAGTTGTTGACAATCACCTTCAAATATTACTCGTTCAAAACCATTGATCCAAGCATGTTGCATTGCCATGATTAATGCTTGTATTTCCGCCTATAGTGCCGAGTTTACTTGATTACCTATGCATGTGTCGCTTGTATATAAACACCATTTGCGTCCCGAAACACCCATACACTTCTTGGCCTATTAACGGAGTTTATGTTATTAGATAATGTAATTTTAAGAAATTAGATTATCTAGGTTATGAAATTAGCATTATCGGTTTATATTTTGTAAATATTTTATGGAATTTTAATTTATAAAATATTGTTATTTATAAAGATTATTCTGATTTTTTTTAACTTTATAAACAATTAGTCGGAAACTGGTCGGAAAATATTTCCGACTAATTTCCGACCAAATAAAAATTTAGTTGGAAATTAGTCGGAAAATTTTTCCTACCAATTTCCGACCAAATAAAAAAATATGGTAGGAAATTGGTCGGAAATTGTTTTTGACCAATTTCCGACTACCCTTTTTTCCGACCAATTTTCGACTATATTTTCCGACTAATTTTCGACAAAAATATTTTACTACCTTCAAGTTCCGACTAAACCATTTTGGTCGGATTCTTAAATCTTTCTTGTAGTGGAACTTATACCAACCGGTAATTGAACCGGTATTAATGTACTTGTTACAATGGATCTAGTTAGAAGAACATTCCTGGTTCTTGCAAATGTTGAACTGATTATAAAAATAAACATAATCTTGGAGAATCGAGAAGACACGTACGCAAATGTGTGGTCGGATCAGGATAGTTTATGCAGCTTTGCTTGAAGAGTCAAATAAGGATCTTGTTGGCCACGAGCTTTCTTCTTCTCTGCTGCCTACCTGCCGCTCCCTTTGGGTTCCTCACGTGTAACTCTCTCCACTATGCGTGTTTCTACGTATTTTAGCTATGAGAAAGGTTTTAATCACGTTCCAGATTTGATTTTATACAATTTTATATACCAAAACGTACCCATATATTAATCAATTATATAGTAATAATTGCTTATACCGGGCTTCTTACAACCTTCTTTCAAACTATATCTAGCTAGCTCATTTTTTTTTATGAGATGGTCGTCGATTAGACTAACAAACAAACAAATGCAAGTCAAGTAATCTTAAATCCAGCTAAGTCACATCTCTTCACGTGTCATGCAAAGTGATGCATATATAAACGCACTCAGGGGCATATAGTTATCATACTACCATCTACAGAGATCGATCGATATAATTAAGCAATCCTCCGCCACGATGGCTAAGAACAAACTGATTTTCGTGTTACTCTCCCTGCTTCCTCACATCATCATCATCATCTCGGCGACCACAACATCAACAAAAGAATACGACACAAAGGCCTACGTGGACTCCATGTGCCGGACAACCTTATACCGGAACTTGTGTGTCCGGTCGATGTCTCGTTACGTGCGTTCACGAGCGATGCATAATCCACGGGATCTGGCCAGATTCGCGCTCAAAGCAAGCCTGTACCGAGCCAAATACACAAAGGCGTTCTTGTTAAAAGAGCTCAAGAACTTGGAGACACTAAGGCCCCAATACTACGCCTTGGTTCACGAGTGCTTGACACAGATGAGAGACAGCGTGAACCAGCTGAGCCTAGCAATAGGGGAGCTGGACAGAGTAAATCGAAGAGGCGGAAAAAGCCAAGGAGATCTGGACTGGCACATTAACAATCTACAGACGTGGACAAGCACAGCTCTCACAGACGCCGAAACTTGCGTGAGTCAATTCCAGGGACGGAGGATGAGTAAATTGAAGGCCACGATTAAAGGCAAAGTGAAGAATGTGGAGGAAACCACTAGCAACGCCCTCGCCTTCATTGAGCACTATGCTGCCGCTAAGTACAGAGCCAGACGCCCTTAACCGTCCGTTACCTACTTGTGTTTTGATCATATTTTGCTGTTTCTTACTTCTTGATCTCGTAATTAATTTATTACACTGATGTTCTGTGTTTAATTAACAATATATTATATATATATATATATATATATATATATATATATATTGTATGTGTGTGTAAGTGTTAACTAGTTGTGTAAATCTAAAACCTCATATATATATAAATATGGATGGCGTTGCATTGATGTATTTTCTTTTAACCTTTGTTTCTATTTATTTGGTGAATATATGGATGGTATTATCTAACAGTTTCGGTTTAAAAGCCTCAGTTCGTGTTCGTTGGTTTAAATTATTTGATTTTTAAAATGGGCTTTAAAATAATGGGTCAGTGGTCTTAGATTTATCAGTATAGTAAAGACCCATTAACCTGATTCGTAAACCCGACCCGGATCATTCTATAACCCTCCTACCACCACCGCCATGAACAACAACTCGTTGCTCCATCATAGGCTCATAGCTATCGTTGATCACTCGATCCTCTTCACCAATTCATTTTTAGTGAAAGATGGATTAGAGCATAAACAATGCAAAAACAAGAAAAATAATTCTTATTAAATCTTTTTTTTTCCATAAAAAAAAAATTAAATATTCGACCAGGGTTGCCACATATTAGTGGGGCCCACGATTTTTGCAAAAACCAGATCCAATTTTAGAGACCAAAGATATTTTTTTTTGTGCACAAATTCTTAGATTAAACCTTTAGTTCAGTTCAATACAGAGACTCTCTAAGAGCCTTCTTTGCCAAGAAATCAGCCTTCTCGTTACTGAGACGAGGGATAAAACAGAAAGATATTGAAACAAAATGCTTTGAGAGAGAGATTATATCAGCGACAATGCCGTGCAGTTCCGAGAAAGAGCATTGGCCATTGACCGCATTCACTAGCTGTAGGGAATTTGCTTCAAATCGAAGATTATAATAGCCTTTAGCTAACGCCATTTCAACCGCTTCACGAAGTGCTAGTGCTTCTGCTACAAGAACTGATGAAACATATTTGACCACTTTTGATGCACTTTCTTCTTCTCTTTCAAGAGAGACCAAAGATATTGTCTCTTAAACGATTGATGGGAGCCCACACGTAAGAGACGCCTTAAGAGCATCTTCATCAGAGAAACTCACAATAGTTTCTTAACTCATTTTTTATTTCTTTTTTTATTTAAATTTTAGTTTAAGATACTTCAAAATCTTAAAACAAAAATATTCTTCCATTGGTGAAAAACCATTGGGTTCTTGATACAAAAATCACGAACATAAGTTTATTACCAAGATTCTACATTTAGCAAAATCACAAACAAAAATCATCACCAAAATATTCATCATATAACCAATTTTGTAATCTATGTTTCACAAACAAAAGTCAAACAATTTATCACATAAATCAAATTTGTAATCTATGTTTCACAAATTATAAATCGACGGTTATTGATCTATAGAACAAAAGCTATTAAAGAAACTGATCAAAGAGATGCACTTTCAATAACATCATCACCACTACACTTGAAAATAGATATAAACAAACCTTATACAAGCTTTCTTTAACATCAATTCTTCTTCTTCTTATTCTTCTTCAATTCTTAATTGTTCTTTTTTTTGTATTCTTGATAACCTGAAACTTAACATTAAAACTGAAATTTAAACATTGTAATTGAAGATTACAATAGCATTACCACATCTGGAGCCACATTACCACACCTGCACCACGAGGACTCAATCCCCAGCCATCAACAATATCTTCAGGATCAGACCATAGGAGGTCACACATGGCGCCATCATGTGGCATATCAATAGCAGGCGATCTCCATTTGAATTTTCACTTGCCTTTTGGCATTCAAGTCATGCTCCTATCACCCCTTAAGAAAAAAAAAACAAATGATCATAATATACATTCAAATCCAGCTCTTGAGATTAACAACAAACACATATTTTCACTTTAGCATTAACCCCTTTTGGTATAATAGATGTAAGAATGTATGAAACAAGAAACTTAATTCAAAATTAGACATTCAAGTCTCATGGAAAGTGATAAAAAACACATGTAACAAATGGCAAAAACTAATTGTAAGTAGTAGAACGTGTCCTCTCTCCATTACCAACAAGAATCAAGAATGTGTTCTTGAAAAACAAGTTAATCAAAAACTAACTTAATCAATTTAATCAAAAACCAAGTTAATCAATTTATTTAAATGCATACACAAACTGAGAATTGAAACCAACTAGTTCTCTCTCTTATAAGCAAGAACTCAATCACATACTGAAGAAATCATTTAGAACTTAATAACATAAAGAGCAGCTTCCTAATCAATTATATGAATCCAATTTCGTGATTCTGTTCTGCAAGCAAAGAAACCTCCTTATCGCGAAAGAGAAATCGAAATTGCCCTAACCGCCGAAAAAGGATAAGAAATTGTTCAATTTACCTCTGATCAACAATGGTTAAGGAAGAAGAAAACATTAATGGAGGTTTGAGCCGGAGATTCACCGGAAACTCGAAGAAGGCGACGGCTAAGCAGCCAACGATATCGCCATCTCTGATTTTTTTTTTTTTCCATTTTCTTGCAAATTATGGGAAAGAAAAATAAATAAAAAATTAGAACTAATGCAAAGTTGACACGTGCCTATTAAGAGCCGAATCTTACAAACCTAAATTAAGGGTCATTTCTTCTTCTTTTCATTTTTTCTTCTCATTTTTTATTTATTTATTTTCTTAAAAACCTTTTAAAAATCCATTAAAAAACCTTAATGGACATGTTCTAAGAGACCCAAATGTTAATGGTCTTATATCCTTACTGTGGCAATCACATCTGTTATTTTGGGTGCGTTAATCGCTGTCCTCTTCTTTGGTAGCTATTTCCAGAAGCGGATATCTGAAACAAATTAAGTGATGATAAGTTCCTAATCGGCTAATCTCAAGGATTCCCTGAATGCGAAGCGATCAAGATGAAACTAGCTCAAGAGATGAAAAGATATTAGAGCATGCTTATGGCTCATTTTTGTAAGTTTTTAAAAAATATAATAATAATAATAAATAAATGCAAAAGTAAGGAGAGAGAGAGTGAGATACAATTTTTTTGTTAGAAGTTTTTGGGAGAGTACCAGAACCGCCACGTTGCAGTTCATGATTGGTCATTTTTTTTTAACTGTCGAGCTGTTTTTTTTTACAATTTTTTAGGGCTTGTCTTTCGGGTATTCGGTTCGGTTCCGGTTCTTCGGATCTTAAATTCGAATACCCAATCGATATTTTTCTAATATTCGATTCGGTTCATGTTCGGTTCTTGCCAGTTCCGGGTCGATTCAGACCCGAAATACCTAAAAATACCCGAAAATACAAAAATACTAAAGATCCACCACTTTAAAAATTATAATTACAAAAATAATATTATATTATTATAAAGATCCACCACTTTAAAAATTATAGTTACCCGGTTCGGTTCGGTTCTATGTCGGTTTCGGGTATTTCAGATCCAAAATACCAAAAAAATACTCAAAAGCTTCGGTTATGTGTTGATTTTTGGTTTTTTGTTCAAATATTAATACATTAACTAGTTAGTTTCATAAAATTTATGTTCAAATATTTCATAAAATTTATGTTCAAATATTTTCAATTAAAAATTACAATTACAAAAATAATAATATTTTATGCTAAAGATTCACCCCTTGGTTCTACCATTAATCCTCTAAAACAAATGAAGTTTTTTATTTTTTTTCTTTCTAATCTTTGATAAATTAATAAATTAATAAATTAATCTAAAGAACCTTAATTTGGGTCCTACCAATAATCTTGCTCTTAGACGCTCATCTCGAAGAACAAGGAACAATGATGGATGAAGGTGATTATGAATTACAGAAAGTAGAAAGGAGATAATATTTGTTGTTATGTTAGTCATATGTATATATATATATATATAATTAAGGGGTGAAACTCATTTGGGGGTATCTAAAACATTTTTTATTAATATTGTTTTTAACCATGGATTTAAAAAAAAAAAAAAACAAAACAATAAAATGCTTCAACCAATCAATACACGCCACCTGTACTAAAATAAATGAAGAGTCGGATGCTATGCTCCTCAAAGAAGAAACGCCTCTCCTCCTTCATTGTACTTTTATCTTTTTTTTTTTAATTATTTTTTTGTGAAGGACCGACAGTTGGAGAAGGTCTTAGATTTATCATTCTCACTATATGTACGCAGTTTTATCAGAAATAAACGACAGAGAAAAATTTTACATCTTTATTTCTCTGACATGGTATCAGAGCTTAGCTAAATCATACAAAATTTTAGCTAGCATTGATCCGTTTAAACTACTATGTTATGTTCTGTTCTCTACTCAAAACTCAATTTTCTTTTCTTCTCTATTAAATCATGTTTTCAGATGAAAGACTTAGTTCTTCTTAAATACTTCCTAGGAATTGAGGTGGCTCGTAATCCCTCCGACCTCTACTTATGTAAACGTAAATACGTGCTCGACATAATATCTGAAGTTGGTCTTCTGGTGCGCGACCTGCATCATTTCCTTTAGACCAGAATTACCGACTCTCGCTTGCTGAAGGACCCGATTTTCCAAAACTAGCTAAGTACCGAAGGCTCGTGGGTCGTCTTATCTACTTAGCTGTCACCCGAACAGACCTGTCTTATGTTATTCATGTCTTGACTCAATTCATGAAACAACCCAAGACAACACATTGGGATGCCGCTATTCGAGTGGTTCGTTATCTGAAGCATAATCCAGGCCAAGGTATCTTACTTCGCGCACATACTCCGTTGAACTTTTACATCTTTGTTTCTCTGACATGTTATGATTTTTTTTATTTCTAGAAAAAGGCACAAAGCCTTACATATAAAGTTTGGTAAAAAGAAGAGTAAACCAAAAATTACTAATTTGGATACAAACAGAAATCTGATGGTTGAACCGGGTTAGTGACCGGTTTATGCGGTCTCAATACTCCCTCGTTGAGAACATCCTTGTCCTAAAGGATGAGATATAATATGCTTCCCACCTGAAATCCTGATAAAACTGATCTGGAGGATGTTCTTTCCATTGAACAAGAATCTTAGTGTGCTTGCTGCTATCGTTTACCATTTTCTCAAGTTCTTCTTGCACTGTTGAAAATTGCACTGCTGAAAAGTCGTCTATGCATCTTGTCTACTTGAAAGACATGAGTAACTTCAAGTACATGTATTTTAGAGGAACGTATGTTGGATATTGAACAAAGAGTCCAAAGAAACCACAACCCCAACTCCATTTTGCTGAAAGACTAAAGAGAAAAGCCACCTTAATCCTTGCAATATAACCAAAAATCTGAAACTCATCGTCTATGATGTAATGTGAATGAAAGCTCATATCCAACATTATCCCATGCAATTATGAAAATCTTCTCACTTCCATGTGACCATCTTACTTCCTCATGAATATGATCATCATAGGCAGATATCTTTAGATTATATCTCTCACATCTTTGAACGTACTTAGCTTTTGGCTTTTTATGGATTTCATGCCTAATGTATATCCTTCCATGAAACTTTTGGGATACACCCAGAGTTATAAAGATAGCAATTACATCCTCTTGCTCACCTTTTTCCAAATAACCAGCAAGTGAAGTCCAAGGTATTACGTTACGATCCGACGTCTCCGTAAAGACCTTTACACGGAACCAGCCCTCGATTTCCATTAAGATCCAACATAGCCATACCGATATAATCGTTAGACATTGAAACAAACCAAGCAATAAACTCATAAGTTTGAGCTTTTTCTCCTTGTTCATAGCAATCCCCAACTGTGTGGTCATGCATAATCCATATTAGTAAGTAATTCACATCTCGTGCTTGTTTTAGAGTTAACCAGGCACAACACTATGAGTTCTAAAACTGTTTGCTCTATCTCAGTCTTCTTCTTCCAACGGTGCCACACCTGAGAACTAATTCTCATGATAAATATTAACTCTACAAAAGTTTGCAAACAACCAGCGTGATGTAGTATTGGCGCCAAAGACAAGAACGTGAACTGGTTTAGGGGACACTGATGTGACAGACTTTAAAAACTAATGAGTGTCATTAATTAGTAAATATTCAATGGTTAGTACCAAACTGTGTACACTATATATTTTAGAGGATTATAAACCGTAGATAGCTTGGAGAAGATTAGGAAAAGAAGGTGCTTGGTTGGTAAGATCATTAACTTCACATATTTTTTTTTTTTGGATTTTTCAAATTTGGTATGACTGCATTAAGTATGATATATATATGTCGTCGTGGACTACTTATCATGAGCAGATTGTCCACGAGTATGGTGGACGACACTAGTGATTGACAAGTTTTAGTTGTGGTTGATGGTGATGGACAACGGAAGGAAAAAAAAAATTGTGCGCTTAACGAAAATGTAAACGAGGGGAATGATAGTGAATATGACTCTCCGAGTTACGACTTTGACTTCATGACAGATTGGATTAATAAAAAACGATTAGATTGGAAAATAATTAAATGGACAACAAAAACTTGTGGACAACATGTAGTAGGACAAGATTGTTCATCGAGTGGTGGACATGTTGAACTGATTAGAACGCTTGAGTCATATTGACCACGTAATCGACATGAGGATGGATGACATCCTGTCGAAGGACAAGAACTTGCAGGAGGTTGTGGAAATGACATTGTGGTTGCTATAAGGAACTCTGGCCTAGAATACGAGTTAATCCGCCCACTAGGCGAAAATCTATTAGTATTATATAGTCTCTGCGGGAGTTTTGAAGGATCAAACACGAAATTCTCTGGAGCTCTCTCGTGGACCATTTTTCTAGGCTTGTCCCCGATGCATGTTCATCCTTTGATCTCTTTCGTTGAGATTTTCTCACGCTTGTAGAGGCAGACTTTGTCGATTTAGGGAACTAAAAATCAAGAGAAGAAAGAAAGGTGAAGAAAATTGAAAATATGAAAATAATAAATGAGATAGATTAAGAAAAATGAGTTGAGGAGAGAAGAGAATAATGTGCGTAGTGGAGGGAAGGAAATCAGAGAGAAATCGGGAAGAGTGTATGGCTTGACAGTTTTGAGATTTTATTTATTAAAAAATGTCAACGAGAAGCCTAAGAAATGGAGGTCAACTGAAGTTAAAATTGTCATTTACTTATTCATAATATAATATAATATAATATATAATATGTAGTCAATGTGGTATATTAGCTAATTAATGATTTTTATGGCATGGATGATAATTTTCTCTAGTATATTCATACTATAAATAATATTTTATACAATTAGTATATAAAGTCAATAAGTGTATTTAGTTTCACACTTGGTTATTACAAACCATTGTGTACGTTACTATAAATAAGTAGATAATAAAATGTGTACGTGTTTATCATCTTTGTTTCGAATTTCTCTTTCACAAAACTCAACGATTTCAGATAAACACAAAACTATAACTTTGATTAACACATATGAACCCATCTTTGATCAACACTTCTTTTTTTTTTTTCTGGCAATACACAACACCTCTGTTTGGATACTCATCATGGCCAGACCTAGATCTCGAGGAAGCTCTTTTGCGGATTTGGGAGCCTTCATGACTTGGCTCGCCCTAAACCTTCCTCTTAGGGTATCCACTATCCGGAGGCTGGTAATGCGAGAGCAACAGTTTACTATCTTTAGTGCAAAAGGAACGCCAGAGAGTCCATGATCTTAGGACGGAGTCTCATGCTACACTATTCCAAACCATTGACATATGTGTAAGGGACGACCACATACTATCCGGAATCCATTCAAAGACGTTCTCAAGCCTTATCTTTTTGTTTTTGTTTTTGTCATTTAATTTGAAACCCTTTTATTTTCATTAAAATTGTAAAACATTCCAATTTTTGGTATATAATTACCCTTTATAAAAAACACCAAAAGCAACTTCGAAAAGTGAAAAAAAAGAAAAAGAAATTATACGAACAAAACGAGCATAAATTTTAATCTGTGTAGGGCATTATATTATGTAGAACTATAAACTTTGGATCCGGCTTGATCAATGATTTATCAATTGTTTTGGTAGCTATAATATGAGGGACGTACTTAATTGACTCTTTCTAAAATAAATCTTTAGCCAACATTGCAGTTTAATTATATAGATTTATGGAACTGATCATTAACACTAGTACATATATATATATATTGCTGATGAGAAAACTTGCATATTATAAATCCTTAATTACCAGCTAGCTGGAATACAATCTAAAATCTTATTATTCAACCATTTATATAGTACATATGATATAAAGATAGAAACACACACAATCAATAATCTTATATAAAATTAAATAGTCATGTAATCAATATATCGGGATCCTTAATTAATTATTCGACCATTCATCTATATATGAACATGGAAACGGTTAATTTGGCTAGGAGTGAGAGGAGTTGTTGTAAAAGAAAAGACAAGAGGGGTCAGAGATGGGAGCACCAAGGTGAGAGTGAGGCTGAAGAAGCCTGACCTGGCGTTTCAAGAACTTGGTGTAACGTATGGCTTCGTCGAGCATGGAAGCCGTGTCCATCTTTGCACCTCCTGGAACCATCCTCTTCAATATTCTGATCTTCTCGCTTATTCTTTCCCTACGACGACGAGCCACCACCGTCTGAGGGTCGTCGCTTACTCTTACGTTACGGCGGTTAGGCTTAGGAACGGTGGTCGGGTCGATATCTACGGGCTGCATGGCTGCGATCATGTATTGCATCTTCTTCATCACATCCATCTCTTCATCTTCTCCTTCTTCTTCTTCATCTTCTCCTTCTAAAACTGTCGGCGGCTGCGACAGAAAATGATTTAGGGTTTCGGGAGGCGGATCTATCATGAGATCATGAGGAGGATCGTGGAGAAAATTAGGGAGTTCTTGTGTGATGAAATCATTAGGTTTACTCCAATTCATGAGGAGATGATGAGACTGATGAGGCTCCATCATGACTACTTTGGTGATGGGTGGATCTGCTTTTGAGCCACACATATAGAGTTTTTTCGACAAGATCGCACAGACTTTTCTTTTTCTTTTTTCTTTTCATCTTTTCTTTATAATAATAAATAATATGTATACACTATAGTACTTAATAATTAGCCAGTCTCATTTTCTTCACGTACCATATATATATATGTCAACATACATATGCGTATCTGCAGTCGCATTCTTAATTATATGAATGATTTACCCTCATATTGTACCAATGAAGTATTTATTATGCATCTGCATGATTGAATTACTCAAAAGACCATCTACGTACGAAAATGTTTTTACAAATTTGTTATAGTATTTAACTTTTTCTAGGTTATGTAAGATTTTCAAACTAATTGTTTCATAATGTAAATATTTGCGAGCGGGCCACTACCGGCTATAACTTTTATATTGAACAAAATTTTAAAAAATTAGTATTAATATTAGTATTATATAATTTCAGGTAATGAACCGATTATACTACGTATATTTTCAAAGGTTCTACATGAAAATTAATCGATCAAACCATCCATTTGATTTTTTTTGTTTGTAATGACTTCGTGTAACTAAAATTAGCACCAAACTAAACAATCACATCTAGACATGAACCAAAAAAATGTACATAACTATCATTATGAATTAATTAGCTGATTCCAATTTTAGTTTTATGACTAAGATTATATAGTATGACAAAAAAAAAAAAACTATGATTATAGCTGTAATTCTGATTTTTTGAGTTATTTATTTATAACATCATTTTAAAGTATTCATAGACTAGAAAATTAAAGTATTATCTCATTTTTAAAGTTGGGCACATACTTGCCAAAAAATATACATGGTGACAAAGGAAATCAAGGAAAATAATAATAAGATCATTAAAGTAAACTGTTGCATATATATTTCCGTTTAAAGACTCAAAATATTTCAACCTTTTATGCAAACTTAAATTGATGGACTAATTTGTGCTTATATTTAAAAACCTTGTTGTGACCATTTAAATTAGAATACGTACGCACGGAACAATACAAGAAACACATATAAAGCAAAATCCTATAGAAGAAAAAAGAGAGAAGAAATAGTGAGTGGTCAAAATCAAGGTTACTGAAAAAGCAAGATCAAGCACAAGGGATTAAATTTAGTGTTTTTCCTAAGGACGAAGAAGGAGAGAGACTTTACAAAGTTAGGGCAAAATAGGAGCATTGCACTTTAGTAAGGATATCATTTCCATTTGGAAGCATAAGTCGCTCTTGTAATAGTTACTCAACACATGTCTCCATTTTTAGTGTACATTTTTTTGACCTAATGTGTTCCTCTCTCCTCTTTTGACAACTTCCTATACACCAAAATAGGCAATTTAACATTATTGTTCTTCTCTTTCTTGTCTTGTCTTTCTTCTATTGATTATTTTGTTACAAGTTCTTAATTTCAACGGTCTTGATTCGATCTTAAGATATATATATATATATGAGCTGGATACGATTAAATAAATAGCTTCTTCAACATTTTCTTAATTAATATATGGTAACGATTAATTTTCAAAGTTATACAATATAATGATCTATATATATTCAGGATCTCTCCCCCTCCCCGGCCCCCCCCCCATAACTCATTACACGAAGTGGGGACGGCTTCATCGACATTAAGGTATTGTCTATGATTTTAAATTCTCAATTAGATAAGTAAACATGTAATCATCATCACTCAAATCCCTATATTTTTAACAAATTACTTCTAAGATGCCGTGTACATGTCCTTCTTCACACGAAATTTCTATTTTTACGCTCATTTCATTGGTGTAAAATCGATTAGTGTTAAAGATAAGAATTCAAATTCATATACCTCACCTCTTCTTTTCACATTGCCGGCTTAATGTTCACACTTCATCAGGAATTTTATAATGCAACATCTAATTAATAGCTAAAGCTTTTTTTTTTTTTACTTCCGTCCTTTAAATTAATTCTGTATATTTTACTTGATAATAGATCGAGTAGGTAGTTCTGATCTTATATTTACAATTTCTGAAACAGAATATCATTACAAGCTATTAATTCTGCAGATTTTAATATGTTATAATCCATGTCGTTTGTTTTTAAAAATATTACTTTTTAAGTTTGACATATTATTATATGTTGGACTTGTGAAAAACAAAATTACTTATGTTCAGATACACATTTGCCTTATCAAATATAATATTTTTTAGTTTCATAATTAGCAATCTAGCGCTCAATAGTTATCCAAAGTGTGTCCATCATACATATAATTATGATCACTATTAAAATAATCATTAGAATCTTATTAATAGTTCTAATGATTATTTTAATATTATTTATTAATTTTAATGTACCACTAATGTGGTTTTTACGAATTAAAAATATATTTTTTTTTTATTTTGAGATATTTGAAAAATAAGTTTTTTATTAAAATATTTGAATATAAATTTCATAAAACTAAGAAATTATTGCATTACTATTTGAACATAATTGATTTATGCGAAATCGACTTAAAAACAAAAATTTGGGTATTTTTTGGTTCCGAACCAAATACCCGAAAGCTCAGCCCTATAAAAATTCATGAATAAAAAAATGGAATCGAACCGACTCGGAACCAACAATTAAAAACCGAACCGGAACCGTACCGAATATTAGAAAAGTATCCATTAAGTATTATCCGAATATCCGAAATTCCAGCCCTACAAAAAACTATGAATAAAAAATGGAACCGAACCAACCCGGAACCGACAAGAACCAAACCGAACCGAATCGAATATTAAAAAGTATCGATTAGGAAAATCTGAATTTAGAATCCGAAGAAACGGAACCGAACCGAATACTCAAAAGCCTAGTCCTACAAAAAATTATCAATAAAAAAAACAACTTGACAGCCATAAAAAAAACAACCTCTAATAAGAGGGTGACACGTGTCTTCTAAGAACCGATCCCAAATATCCTTAACCAAGGATCGATTCTCTTCAACTTGTCTTTTTATTATTATTATGTGAAAATCCGCGTATTTACGCATGTATTTTAAAATTATTGCTAATATTGTGTGTTGTTTTTTTTTTTTTAGAATATTACTTTTTAAGTTTGACATATTAATAGTTAAAACATATGCTATGCCCACATTAATATATGTTGGACTTGTGAAAAACAAAATTACATATGTTCAGATAAACATTTGACTTATCAAATACGGAGTATAATATTTTTAGTTTCATAATTAGCAATCTAGCGCTCAATAGTTATCCAAAGTGTGTCCATCATACATATAATTATGATCAAAATTAATTAGTAACAATATTATAAGAACAAATTTAGGAATAACATAGTTAGTAGTATAATAATACACACTAGCTAGATCTAGATAATTCAAGATTCTTTAAACACGCGACATCGTGTAACAATCTTCCTGAACTCATCCAAGCTTAGCTTTCCGTCTTGATCGATGTCAAAGCAACGAATCATGTCTTGTAAATCATCTTCTCTCCATGTGAAATCATGAAGCATCGCCATTTTCACCAAATCTCTCAGAGTAATGAAACCTTTTCCAACTTCTGCATGCATATCCAGAGATTCGGAGTTTAGAAACTCATGGCACAAAAGTCATAACACGTATTGTAAATTGTAATTGTAATACCATCAAACTGGTAGAAGTATATGACCAATTCATCCTCTGTCATCTGCATCTTGCTCATCAACTCCGGTTTTTTCTTCTTCCAGCTTCCTGCATCTTTCTTGGTAGGGGCAGAAGCAGAGCCTCCTGCCTCAGAGTCTTGTAGAGAAAGTGCTATTGCCTGCAGTAGTCAAGTCAAATTGGAACAAACAAGCAACAAAATGTTAATGTTGACAGGTTTTGGCAAAGGAAGCATCACTATATATGTCCCCATTGAACCAATTACCTTGTCTAAGTCATCATCACAGGAGCCATCCTCTGATCTATTCAATTTCTTCTTAAATGAGACTGCTTTGTTCTTCAACTAGAGTAGTAACAGCTCAAAAGNATCAAATATGGGAAATGGATGATTGAGAATTGAAACAAGCAAAATTACATTTCTTTCACTGGTAGAATTCCCCAGAAACTCCTCTTCTGATTCGTCAGAAGCAGTCTCTCCGGGTATATAATCATCGTCGGAATTTGGTTTTAACGTACGCTTTCTAGAACCCAGAAGTGCCTTGACGGATTTAGAGATGCCTAGAGCTTCCAATCTGCTTCTCGTATTCCGAAATCTTACCCTTTGGATGATCGCCGGACATCTCTGCCTTCTCCAATTACCCTAATTTGCAGTTAGTTGGTTGATTTTGCCGCCTTAAACCTCTACTCTTTTGGACGATGGGCTTTAACTTATGGGCTTTTTTTTATGGGCTTTAACTTTTGCATTACAATTGGTTGATCCATTAGCGGTGATATTTAAAAAGCCCACAACGTATAATTGCTTATCATATCGGATATCCGTACATGGTGATACATTTGATTAGTTATAAATATATATATATATATATATATATATATATATATATATATATATATATATA
>OVBE01003278.1:0-27400 GCA_900406425.1 Iberis pinnata
TCATTCCCTTTTTGAGAGAACCCTTGTTCTGAATTACTAACCACTGCATAAAGGGGTTATCTTTACTCCTTAACCTGCACTTAGGACCTTTTTAGCAACAAACCTTTTTAACACTTAGCTTGACTTTAAAGCATCCATTACATCCACATTGCTAAGTGCATTCCCATTATGGATTGACAAACTCATCTATACTACAACGATGGGTGATTGATACCCAATAGGACTCAATAATCCTATTATCACACTAACACTTTATGAGAAAACAACATGCTTACGAGGTTATCATCTTCCTAGTTCCCTATGCATGTGCAACTACATGAAATGCAACATCCTATATGCAGCTATATGAAATGCAACTACATGACACTCTGTTTTTGAAGAAATATTTTTGAAAAAATTTCAGATTTTTATGGTTTTTTCGATGTTAATAGATGCTATGTAAATGCAATGCAAAGTAGAGACGAAGGAACAAACAAGGAAATTTCATTAATAGCAAAGTCTTCCGAAACCTCCCCCAAACTTGAATTACACAGTCTCTGTGTAATCCAAATTTTGGATTGGACTCAAAGAAAAACAGGATAATGAAAGCATTAAAGACATTTTAAACATAAAGAGCAAACAAAAGCAATAATCAGACATAGCATTCATGAGAGAAAGCATATCGGATGGATTATATAATGAAGGAGGGGATTGGGATGGACCTCAGTTATCCCAGCCACCTAGGTAGAGGTTCGAGAACGAGTCCACAGCTGATCCCAAGGGCATCATTTGTGAGATGATCACCTTTAAGTCATAGATTTTGTGATGGAACTCGAGATTTTTGTCTCTATCAAAGGCAATCCATATGCGGTTGGGAAGTAAGAAAATCCCTTGCCTTTGGAAGTACAGCTGGAAAAAATAGAAAAATTGGGAGTTCAGACTCCCAATTATGAATCGCGTTTTTGTCAAGTAATCCATGTTCATCAGCTTCGATGGGTAAGTGCGTCCTCTAGGTCGTATCCGAAGTCTCTTGAAAATCGGTGTTATCCATCCTCTGATGCTTAGTTCTGGTCTCATCCGTCCTCCGGTTCCCAAGTTGGGGTTATTGTATGTCAGCAATTATTCCAAGAATAGCTTAAGAGGGCAGGGTCTTAGTCGAGCTAGGTAGGGAAACAAGTTCTGGTTGTGCAAGGAGTTGCAGATTCGATGAGCGACTCCCAGGCGCAGGTACTTTAGTTCTTCAATGATTACCATGTTGGTGTCCTTCCTAGCATAGAACGAATGAGCTAGAATTTGTTACACATATTTGACCGTTGGGTGGCGGATGCTAGAGCTTTTGGTATGTCCCTGTCGAAAATCGTCCTCTGCTAATTCATCCCAAACAAACTCTATTTCCTCCTGAGCATCTCCGAAGTCATTTGGTTGATACTTCATGCACATAAAACCGTAGATGCCCCATAGATCCCCGGAAGTGACTCTCTTGGTTTCCCTATCCAAGGTTTTGAATGTTATAAAACCTCAAATAGTGTCATCAACGGCATCATCTTCAAAACAATAGGTGACCTCTAGGGATGCTAGGAACATGCAAGTTTCCTCCTGGTATGCCTCGTGATTATGGGTCACCATGGTTGATATCATCATCATCCCCAATATGGCTTGAACCTCTTCCCGTATATCAAGAGTTCTCAGAATCTTGATATCATGAAACATTGATCCCGTGAAGTCCAGTTGTTTCAATCTCCCATAGATTTCTTTAACGGGTTGTCTCTCTGAACGGCTGGGCATACCATTGTGCAACATTGTGTTCCTGAAAGGTCAACATAGAAACAAAAGTGTGTGAGTATTGTTTAAAGCGCTTAAAGAGTTCAACAAGTGCTAAATATGCATTCTCGAAAACGTGTTGTGCATGCAAGCTACGTAGACAAACATCAAGTTCCATTGATTTCTTTATGTGATACCTTATCACCCTTAGTTCAATCGATTTTTGCAAAGCCAAAATTGAATTAATAAAAACGTTTTTGAAAGAACGAAATCGTTTTTAGCAAAATATATTGAAGGAAGTTTTAAAGATTGAATATCGAAAAGGTTAAAGAGTGAAACCGATTTTGTTTTTCAAGTGATTATAGCTTGTTGAAATATCTTTGTTAGAGCAATACTTCTAGTTGAAATGCCTTAGAGAGAAATGTGTTTAGAGAGAATGGTTGATAAAGTAGATGAGTTAAAGAGTGAGAGATACTCCCTTAATATAGAGCCATTGGCGATTTTGAGGAGGTGGTGGTGAGTGGAAGGTTGTGGTGGAGGAGTAAAGAGGGTGTATGTGTAGGAGGATTAAAGAGGGGACATTGGGGGTGTGGGTATGTAAGGGAATCTTGGAAAGCTTGAGTAGACATTTCCTTGAGTAGTGTGTGTATAAGAGAGGTGATGGAGGTGATCTTTTGTCCATGGGGTAATGGAGGAAAGTGGGCAAGTGGAGATGATCCTTTGTCCTTGAGTGAGATGAGCTTGGTTCGATTTCAATGAACACTCCAAATGGTTCGAATGTGCCTTTCTTGGTTCGATCACAACTTCATAGAACAGTTTGGTGACGGTTCAAGCACATGGATCGATCTTGGTGTTGAGGTGCGGATCGATCCAACTTTAAAAGTGTTGAAAACGCATCGGTTGGATCAATCCCTTGGATCGATCATGTGTTGAACTTCAGATCTATCATGTCTTAAACATTGGATCGATCCCGACTATGTTTTGGATCGATCATGGTCACCTTTTGGATCGATCATGATCGATTCAACGTTGAAAGTGGATCGATCCTGACCATGGTTTGCATCGATCCGTGACTCGAGCTCTCATTAATCAATGTGTTGAGAATGGATCGATCCAAACAAAGTGGATCGATCACTGCCTAGCATGGATCGGTCACAATGTGTTGAAAGCGCATCTTGTCCATATATCATTTCGTTTCTCTTTGCAAGATCATACCTAAAACACCAAAACCAGTTGAACACTAAATTGCTTTAAACCAAGTACTGAAATTTAAAAAGCATTGAAATTGAAATATATATACAGAGATAGACATGGGACTTCCTCCCAAGTGAGCTTATTTTAAGTCACTAAGATTGACTTCCTATTCTTAGGATTAATGACCCTGAGACGGTTCTCCAAAGAGAACCGAAGTCTTTTCTGAGAAAGCTCCTTTGTCATAGTTCTGATCAATCTTGTGATTCAGCTTCAGGTTTTCATCAACTTTCACAGCAAATATGATGTCTTCCTCAGAAAGTATTTTTTTTTATCATGAAGCTCTTAAAACACTGTGGATCCACATTCCCCAAATAATACTTGAACCTTTTGTTGAGTAAAAAGACTTGGTCTCCATTCTTGATTTCCAAGGTTGTGGTATGAGGCTCCAAGTATATTTCAGAAATTGGAATGTTCGAAGGGGGCTTCTGAGGCGGTGCACCTTCAGGTTGAGGTTTGAACTCACGAATTCCTTTTCCTGGATCTTTTAGAATGTGTTCAGCTCTAGACATCCCCAGTGTCCTGATTTCTTTTAACTCCTCTGAAACTCCTTTATCTGGTTCTTTAACAGGCTTGAAAACTTCATTGTGCATTCCAGACTTTGTTGGTTCTTTTCCCAATCCATCTTCAACTGCTTTACTGCTTGAGTACCCATTCTTTGGATTGTCTTTATTCAGTCCCTTCACAGAGAGCAGCTGACTTTGGGCAGTGAGATCTTTAGTTCTCGTCCTGATGTTGAAAATCATTTTTGGACTTCCACCTATGTTCAGCTTTATGTGACCTTTCTTGACGTTGATTACAGCTCCAACCATTGATAGGAACGGTCTACCAAAGATTAATGGATACTTAGGCACTTCATCCATCTTCAATACCACGAATTTTGTGAGTATTGTTGCATCTTGGATCTTGATAGGTAAGCTTTCTAAGATACCAACAGGATGCATAATTGATATGTCCGCCATCAATAAAGTTATGTTGGAAATGGACAGAGGCATTAAGTTGATAGAAGCTCCCAAATCACAAAGGCATTCACCAAAGTTCAGGGATCCTAGTGAGCAAGGTAAGATGAATGAACCAGGATCCTCTTGCTTCGTTGTTATCAAGGCATTGCACTCTTCATATGGTTCCTGCACTTCCTGAGCTATCTCATCCTTCATAGGTTTCTCAAAGACATCAGGGTATTTTGCCAATGATTTCTTTCTTGAAATGTGATGGAAATGGCAGTCTTGGGACGTAGGGTGGTGGATCATAAGGTATTGCAGTCTCTTTTGGAGTAGATGACTTCTCAACAGGAACATACTCTTCATCGTTCAGAGGTGCATCTTCATTTGGACTCAAATCCCCCCCCCCAACTTGAACCACACTATCCTCAGTGAAAATAAGAGGGTAAGGTAGAGTAGGAATTGCAGATGACTGCTGGAGATAGATGGCATTGATGTTAGCATATTCCTTGGGGTTCTGCACAGACTTTCCAGGAAGTTGACCATGTGTAGAAGTAGAAGTTGATGCGGTCTTTCCTTCGAGAGTAGTGACCCTAGTGTTGAGAGTAAAGCTTAGAATAGATTGCACCGAATGAAGTGTCCATTTTGTGCTGGATTTCCCCAAACTTCTTCGATGTCTCCATTGCATAAGTAGCTTGACCCTGAAGAAGCTGTTGTAACATAGCTTCAATGTTGAAGGGTTGAGCTGGAGGTTGGTTAGACGAGAAACCAGGAGGTGCACCAGTAGGTTGTTGTTGTGGTTGTTGAAAACCATTATATTGCTGCTTTGGAAGTAACCTTTGTTCTGGTTATATGTGTTTAAATTTTGAGGTTCTTTTGTTGTTGAGGTGAGTGTACTTGGTCTTGTGGGTTGGCAACGTTGTTGTTTCTGTAAGAAAGATCAGGATTGTTGGAGTAGTTGAGTACCCTTTGTTGTAACCCCCCTTGGTTCTGTACATAGCACATTTCTTCTTGCGGTTGAACTTCTGCAGCTTGGATCTGAAGTTGTTCTTCATCAGAGATGAAGTGAACATGATGTTGTTGTCCCAGGAGTAACCTGTCCAATTTCTCATTCAGTGCTTTGACCTCCTTCTTTGTGTGATCATCAGAAGCAGAACCACCTCGAGGTGTTCTGTCATAGTCCTCGCTATAAATCCCATTTGATTGGGCAAGGTTCTCTACTAAGTCCCAATCTTCATCCACACTCTTGTTGAGGTAGTTCCCATTGCTTGCAGTATCGAGCAACATTCTAATCTTGGGTAAAGCACCTCGATAGAGGGTGATGAGGAGTGACGCTTTGCTGAAACCGTGATGGGGGCATTGCATTGTATAGTTCTTGAAGCGCTCCCATGCTTCAGAGAAGGTTTCACCATTCCGTTGTGCAAAGCTTGAAATTTTGTTCCTCATTCTGGCTGTTCTAGAGGTTGAGAAGAATTTTGCAAGGAAAGCATTCTTGTAAGCATCCCAGGTAGTGATGGAGTTCCTGGGAAGTGACTTCTCCCATTGGTGTGCCTTCTCCCCCAAAGAGAAAGGGAAGATGCGTAGCTTGAAAGCATCCTCACTCACACCATTAATCTTCGTGAGGCTCCAGAAGCGATCAAACTCGTCAAGATGATCGAGTGGATCCTCCATAGGTAGTCCGTGGAAATTGTTCCCCTGCACCATTGCAATGAGACTATGCTTGATCTCGAAGTTGTTGTTTTGAACTGCAGGTGGACTGATCCCATGTCTGATGGTGTGAGTGTTGGGGTTGTCACCAGTACCTATAGTGTGCTAGTTGTATTGTTCAACGTTGTTCGCCATTTGTAAGTCTAACCGTCTCAGATGTTCTGCACGTTCGTGTTCACGTCTTGCCCGAGAGTGTTCTTGTTCAAGAGCTCTGATGTCTTCAATGAGAGGAATCAAGTCTGTTGGTCATCTGCTTCTCATGTTCATACACTGCTAAGCAGGTACCTGAAAACAAAGCCAACAAATGGAAACAAGTAAGTTAAATTGTAAAAGAGGCTTGATCTCAAAAGATCCAAAATCCAGAATGTAGTAAACAACACCCACATGGCAACAACGCCAAATTGATAGTAGGATTTTTGAGGTCCTAAGGGTATCAATTCCCCATCATTGTAGTATAGATGGGTTATCAATCCAATTAGGTGTGCACTAACAATCTGAATTGCAATGAATGCTTCTAAGTCAAGCTAAACAGTAAAAATGGTGGTTTACTAATAAGTCCTAAGTGCAGTGAACATGCTGGAAGTAAAGAGCATAAACAAGACAAAAAGCATAAAAGACTAAAATGAAAAACAGAGTAAAACAGAGAGAGTGAAAGATGTAAACAAATGTGAAGCAGTTCCTGAAGACTAAGGGTAATCAACCAAAGATCCGTCCCAATCTACCTAAGCACCTAACATACCTCAGAAAACAGTAAGCTATCCCTAGACGATAAGTTCATAAGTAACCAAGTCCAATCCCTTGATAAATGGAATCAACCTAAGCAATCACCAGAACTAACTCCCGTTAACGGTACACTACCTAGAAGGCATTAAGCATCAACCTACCAAAGCCAAAAAGCCCCCTAGTCATCCAACCCTCTAGGCTGAGATGCATATCCTAAGCATCTAGGGCGTTGCGTAAGGATAGACTAATCTCTAAAATCACCATGATCCATAGAACGCTTTTCGGGCGTTGGAATGTCCAAGATCAGATTTCGATTGGAGTGAAAGAAACTAGCATTAAGCACAATGAAACATAAGGGATGTAAGTTTTCACACAAGCTTAGGTGCCTAAGGTGAGATGAAGACATCAACCCTAGTCTACCCCATCCTCAGGAACTACTCACTACTCATGGAAGTAAAAACAGAGAAAACAGAAATCATAACTTCAAAGCTAAACATGCAGATCTAAGGTTAAACAGCAAGAACATCAAGAACTCAAACACAGAAAAGCGAGAACGTTGATAGAACAGTACCTAACCCATAAAGTGATAAAGCTCAAAACAGAAGGTTAAAAACAAAAATGAAAGATCAACATGCACGAGATAAAAACAACCTAAAGCTAAGCAGAAAGGGAAAGGAAAAACAGTAGATTAGCATAAACTCAAAATATTCTGGGTTTTACACTTAAGAACATGAAGAACAGCAAAGAAAAATAAAAACCTAAGACAAAACCTAAAATGGAAAGAAAAAACAGAAATTTGCAAAAGGAGGAAAATTAGGGCTTGTATAGTGTTCAAAGAAAATCCCTAAATCGCACTAAAGACAAAAACTAATCATTGGCTTGGATCTTGGGTCAGATCCACTTCGGAATTGAGTTGGTTGGGTCAGAGCGTGTTTGAATCGAGTTGGTAAGTGCAAGATCGATCTGAGCTGGGAACGCTCGAATGGGATCGATCCAGAAGTTGAGCTTGAGATCGATCCAGCTTGTATGTGGCTTGAACGAGATTGATCTGGTGTTGAGTGCTGGGATTGATCCATAAGCTTGATGCGGGATCGATATGGATGTGTGCTGGGATCGATCTGGATCGATCTGGATCGATCCAGAAGTGAGCTGGGATTGATCCAAAAGTTGCAGGTGAGATTGATCCAGAAGTTGTTTGGGAACGATCCAGAAGCTGCTTGGGATCGATCCAGAAATGTGCTGCGGGATCGATCTGGGATCGATGCTGGAGTGAGCTGAGATCGATCCAGGTTGAAGCTGGGATCGATCCAGTTGAGTGTCAGTTCATTCCATGTTAAGTGTTGCTTTTCTGAATTCTCACAAAACCTTCTTGAAAAACTCCTGAAAGTCCTAAAAAATCTCAAAAATGCGTGCATATGCGAATTATAATGCAAAAGTCCTAAAAATCACAAACTTAATGAAATCAACTATAAATGTGATGTATGCACGCCTAAAGACCTCATAATTGATGCTAAATGATATGTAAAAACCATGAAAATTTAGAGTCATCACCGATGCGACGAGATGGGCTCGATGGTGAAAGTTGCTTGGGCTCGATGGTGAAGTTGCTTGGGCTCGATGGTGAAGTTGGCCCGTGATCGAGCCATCATGCGGGTTGATTGAGCCGGATTTGGGCTTAGTTCTTCCTTTCCCTTATCTTTGTCCAAATTTGCACTTATGTTCTGAAAACTCCTGCCAGTCCTAAAAAATCTCCAAAATGCATGTATATGCAAGTGCTAATGCAAAACTTCCTATAAAAATGCAAACTTAGTAATAAAGTCTATGGATGTATCATATTTACAACTAAAGGACCCCAAAATGATGTTAAACAACTTCATAAAACCACTAAAATGCAGAGACATCAACCTTCCCCCAAAAAATGGAAGGATTATTGACGATGGCAAATCGAGCTTGCAAAACTCCGAATGCCCGTTCCACATCTTTTCGAACATATTCTTGAGATGTAGAAAATAACGATGCTTTCAGATCTTGAGGAAATTTAATTGATTAAATAAATATTTCCCATTTCAAATACCTACCATCGGTTAGATAGTAAGCCAATCGATACTCGCGTCCATTTACAATGTAATTAACTTTCGGTGCTCGATAATTTAAAATATCATCAAATACCGGTGAGCGATCAAGAACATTGATATCACTTAAAGTACTTGGTGGACCGAAAAGGCATGCCAAATCCAGAGATCATGTGAAGCTACAACTTCTAGGACAATAGTTGGTTTTCTAGAAACACGAGTATATTGTCCCTTCTAAGCGGTGGGACAATTCTTCCACTCCCATTGCATACAATCAATGCTCCCTATCATCTCGAGAAATCCCCGAGCCTCTCCAACATGTAGTAGTCGTTCCAGATTGTTGGGTGTAGGTCGTCTTAGGTACTCATCACCGAACAAAGATATGATTCCTTCGATAAATTTCTCCAAACATAAAAGGGCAGTACTTTCATCAAGCCGGAGATATTCATCAACCATATCTCCCGCACAACCATAAGCCAAAATACGAATTGCCGCCGTACATTTTTGTAGCCGGAGAGACCTAATCTTCCGGTAGCATCTCTTCTTTTTTGAAAAAATGAAAATCCATTGGATAGCTGGTCAACTGTTCTCATGAACAAGCTCTTGTTCATTCTAAACCGTCGTCGGAATAGAGTATGCAGATATGTTTCTTGATCACTAAAATAATCATTCCATAATAGATTATGGCCTTACTCTCGGTTTCTTTCTATGTATTGTCGTTTCCTTGTATTTGACAATATATGAGCATTGAAGATATTACTAATTTCTTCATCAAAAGCTTGATTAAATGATGATCAAAATCAAAGGTATTTTGAGAAGAAGACATGATATTTTTGTACTTGACAATATATGAAATTTGAGTATTGTTTGAGAAGAAGCAATATATGAATTAAGAAGGAGAAGAAGTTATGTTTGGTAAGCTTTGAGTAATGTTTTAGAAGAAGTAAATTGATAAGAATTTATAACTTCACAAACTAACAATTTATAACTTTACTACAACAATCCAATCCGTGACTACATCAATTCGTGACACAAAAACAATAAACCATTATGACATTACAAAGACTCATAACAAAACAACAAACCATGACACACACAAGATAACATAAAGACACACAAGACAGTATTTGACAGACATCTTGACACATTATTTGACACTCAAAATAACAAACCATGACACAAATAATCCATGACACAAAATTACACAAACCATAAAGAAAATTATACAATAACTTTTGGTACCAAACACTGTCACTTGGCATACTAACCACTGTCACTTGTTCTCTTTGTCCCTGTAAACAAAATTACACAACAATAAACAGTCCATCAAACAAAGAAAAATTCAGTCCAACAATAGACAATGTGCATAGAAACAGATTCTATCAAACAAAAAGTAAGCAAAGTGTTAAGTTAAGTTACAACAATAATAGACATACATTCACTGTCACTTAGAAAACAGTCCATCAAACAAAGAAAAATCCAATCAAACAAAGAAACTGAGAATCAAGCTTACATTTAATTTAAAAAAAAAACAAAGAATGAAGCAATGAAAAAACAGAGAATCAAGCTTACACTTAAATTAGCATGTCATTGATTATCTTGTTTTTGATAACCATTTTTATCTTAGTTAGTGGTTCTGAAGATGTGGTCCATTAAAGAGAAGGAATTAAAAATGAAAGAGATGATCATTCTTAATGTCCCACTCTCTGTCCCAACTTGCTTACCTTTTCTCTTTGCCGCCCTCACACCTTCAAGCTGAGAATGAGCTTCATCACATTATGTGACAGTGTTTGAACTGTAAGAATGATCATCAACCTTTTTTGAGTTTTTATCACCTTTTACTGTTGACGTACACCACTTTTGGTCATTCCTAAGCTCAATCCACGCATATTCTAGGTTGAATTTAACCTTATGATCATGGAAGAAGCTATCATAGGTTAGCTTGAGAAGGTCATTCTCATTTTTCCACTGCTTTGGTGTCTCTTAGCTGCCTCATAGCAGTCTACAAACTTGCAGATTTTGTCATTTATCTTCTGCAGCTTTTGCTTGCAATTTCCTGGATCCCTCTTTTGATACCCTTCAAGTTTTGGTGATGCACTAAAGTATGGACCAATCCTCTTCCTGAAAGCAGTGTGCTTATGCTCATTGCTAACAACAGCGTCCTTACAGGTTTTTAACCAAGCACTACACATGAAAATATCCTCTGTTGGCATCCATTTTCTCCTTTTTCTACACTATGGAGTCTCTCCCTATTTCCTCATTTATTTGGGTAAACTGTGGGACATGAGATGGTCCAAGTCTCATAGTAGGGGTTAAATAACATGAAGGGTTAAGGGTTTTTTGTTGGCTATTCAAAAGGTCTATCAAATTAGTTGATTCATAACATGAATCTATGGCTGGAATTAGTTGACAGTGTTTGAGTTTTGTCTGTTTTTAAAAATCAGACTTGATTATTATAGATGGGGTTAATTTTAATAAGTGTTGTTAAGTACATTGTGTGTTGTTAGTTTTGGTTGGTGGAATTAAATTTCTAAAGTTTTGGTGGTTAATAACATTGAGTGTTAGTTCACTCTAACACACACCAAACAAACAATCAATCACAGCCAATAACCTACTACTAATTTACCACCTATAACAAACAAAAAACAGTTTTTTAATCTTCGCCTAATACCCCTAATATGACTTTAATTTTCACCAAAACAAACTTAATTTTACCAAACAATCTTTAATTTTCACCAAACCAAACTACATGTCAAGTTTTTGAGTTGATTACCTCTTCTTCTTCAACCTCATTTGCGTCAACTGAATTATCATCTGCTTCACCGCTTGTGAACATTCCTCCTTTCATATTTCAGTTTAAAACACAAACTTATTACATAAAACCAATGACGATCAAACTTCTTTGTTTGTGCAAGACGGGAATATTCTGTATTTTTGAGAATTCAATCTCTCACCTACCTATATGTTTATACTGATAAATAGAAAGTTGTACTCCTCGAATGAAAAAATGCTACACTTTAAAATATTCCTTGGTTGATCTAAACTTATAAAACAACTTCACCTAAGTGAAAACACTAGTTCACCACGTTGTGGTTTAAGTGCATTAATTTCTTGTGTTTGTACACAAATAATTCATTCCACAATTAAGCATTTACATGGTAATAAACAAAAGCCTTAAGCATAATATGATAGATAGATAAATATGCAAGTTTTGCAAAGCTTTTCAAGCAATTAATTTTTATTTTTAACTATAGTTGTTAGTGTTTAATGTTTATTCAACAATCTAAGGCTAATATAGGAAGAAAAAGGAAATTAAAATCGAATTTTAATTATAAAAAATCTAGTTAACCAAAACTTGTTAACCACATCTAGTTAATATATTTTTCTAATCCCACCTTTTTTATGAAAATAATTAAAATCTTGTTTTTTCATCTTTAAAAAGCATAAAATCTAATAAATATAGAGCATGATTGGTAACGACTGTTATTGTTGGCTTTTGCTGTAAACTTTTGGCTGCATAGATTTTGGCTATAACGGCTGTGAATGTTTTTAAAAATATAATAAAAGTATGATTGGTAACCAATACTGTAAAAGTTGGGACTGTTACTTTTGATAATAAATAATATTTGTTAAAATAATATTATATCATATTAATAATTATATAACGACAAAAAAAGTTTACACACTATTATTTTTTCATGTATGCTCAAAATTATTAACTCTTTTTATTGATTTTAAAATTTAGAGTTATATATAATTTATTCAAGGGAAAAAATCACAAAAACTATTAAATATAATTCAAATTATTCACTAAATAAAATATTTACGCCGAGTAGCCCACATAACGTTAGCAATTTCTTCACCTTCCAATATTGTCTTGAAGTACCATATGGTTCATCCGCATTTGACGAGTCTTCTTCATATGAATCATTTTCGTTTACTTGCACATATTCTGCTTGAAAATCAGAATTTTTGATGTTTGATTTACGAATAAAATTATGGAGGGTCATTGTTGCTACCACAATTTTTTGCATTGTATAAATTTGATATCTCGATTCACGTTTCATAACTCGCCATTTCCCTTTTCCAAACTCCAAAAGTTCTCTCAATAACAGATCAAAGTGATGAAGGACGACGATCAAACATTTTTTTATAGTTTCGTATAAAGGTAACTTTCATGTGATAATTATGAATTGATAACTCATTTATTTTCTATTGTAATATACCTAATAACAGTTTAATTACTAAATAGGAAATTCTTGCAGCAAGTCATATATAGAAAAAATCACTCCAAGATCTTGATATGTTAGAATTTTTTTCTCTAATGTTATTGTTGGAACTGATGATGGTGGTTGGAAATGGTCCTGATGGGTATGTGTCGATGCAAGACAACGTGACTGATACACAAACTGAAGGAGATAAACCTGACTTAGGCAATGACCAAGAATCAAATTTTCGTGGATATCTAAATACTAAAGTTCCTACACAAACAGATAAAATTCATTCAATTGCTAATGTTATACGAAAACATAAAGGATCAACCAGTAACAAAAAAATTTGAAATTTCAATGGCATATGATAGAAGATCAGAGACCATTCGAGTTGCTGGCGAAGCCATGGGATCAGATAGAGAAAGAGTTGTACGTTGTATACACCATGTTTCTAATATCGAATATAATTTGACTTTCTATTGGGATATTATGTCCTTGATGGAAAATAATGAATCAGCCAGACAAATAGTTTTGGGAATGTCAAACAACGAACATTTCATTAATCATGTACAACGAGCCATCGAAATAGAGAGAGGACCGACTTCTTTTTCATACTATAGTTTTATTTAGTTATGTTATAAATTTTAATATGTCTTTTAATAAGTAAGATTATTTTATGTCATATTTAATTTTTTTATTTTATCTTGTTATTTATAATTTATTCATTTAGTATGATATAAGTATTAGTTAAAGTTTATAAGTTATAAATGAATCTTACAAGAATGAAAATAAAATGAAGATATTTTATTTTATTGAACTATATTTAAATTTTCAATAAATTTTACATATAATTTGGTGAAATAAACATTTAATTGTTTAAAGTTCAAAAATAATTTAATCCTACCAAAAGCTAGTCATTGATGGCTTTTTAAAAGTAAGAACAATTTTTGTGTGTGGTTTTTATGGCTTTTACTACAAAAAAATTAAAAAGCTTGATTGGTAAAAATATGGCTTCAAAAGGCTTGTAAAAATTTTTCAAGCCAAAAAGCCACTACCAATCACCCCCATAAAATGTGCTTAAAAAACCAGACAAGATCAATCGGAACATGACACACATCATAATGTCAATGCTTATAAAGTTGGAAGAAATTACCCTTCACCAATGTTGAAGACGAAAGACATACACACCAAGTAGTACCACTCCGTGTCGGCTAGATCTTCCGGCGATAAAGCGGCTGCTAAAGCTCCTCTAGTCACTTGAGTTCCAGCGGAGGAAGCATATTCAGCGACGGAGAGAGCCTCGTAAAGCTCGTCAGTTTTAATCTCAGGAGCTTGAATCGTTTTCCTCGTTTCGATATCACCATTATAATATCCATCTCCCCCATTCTTACACTCTTTTCGATTTTACTCCTAGAAGCAACAAATATATGTAAGTAAACAATTCAGACATAAACATCAGAAGATCAATACCATACAATACATGAATCTGTAAACAATCAAATGTAAACATCAAAATCAGTATCATATAAAAACAGTCTATATATCAACACCTAACACCAAACATGAATGAGTAAATTATACTTGTTCTTCCACTAATTTAACTAATTGCAACTTCAAATTTTGGTGATAGACATAGAATCTAAGAATTGCATAAAGCAGCAAAACTCTTCTCTACCCGATCAAAATTAACCACTTATCTAAACTAATCTAGAACCAATCAATCATAACATCATCAAAATTCACTAGTACTCTAATCTAATCACAACCAAAATCATGAAAAAATTTTCAACCCGACTTTGAAATGATAGGGTTTGCAGTAAAAAAAAACGTTACCTCTTCTTTGGATCGACTCATCAGCCTTCTCGGAACTCAGTATTGGACCTTGCTTAATCGTCTCCGACGGATTCACCATGTTTCTCTCAACAATTCGTCTCCTCAATCGCATGTGTTGTCGGCGATGAAGAAAATTGTTAGGGTTCTCCAGAAAAGCGTGAGAGAGAGAATGATGCAGCATACATCTCTTATGGATTCTTGGCTTTCATTTTAGTTTGTTTCTTGTTGGATATATCGTGTCTTGTAGAAGAAGTCACGTGAGCTTTTAATTACTAATGTTGCATGTGCAACGCATGCTTTGTTTTATTATTTAGTGCGATGGTTTTTTTATTTAAGTTTAGAATAAAGTTTGTTAGTTATAGATAAGGTTTAATAATTATTAGGTTATTGGCTTTATAAATAGCTTTCATGTTTTAGGTTTTATTCATTCATTAATTTAATAAAAGTTTTAGTTTTTAAAACGATCTTCTTACAAAGAACGGTAAAAAATATTCACAAACGAGTTGCTAACAAAACACGATAAATAGTATACACAAATCACATTCGACTCATAGCTTCCGTCTCTCTATCAGAGAAACCCCAAATTTTTTTTATTTTTTTCGCCCAACAAATAACGTGGTGACACATTAGGGATTCAGATCAACTTCTACAATCTCTTGTTTAGAACCGATTCTAAGAGTTTTCTATTTATTTTATTTTTTGGGAGATTTTATTAGTAAGATACCCAGATTAGAAACCCGAAATATACTATGTTGGAAATGGTATGAGATTCTTAAATCTTCACAATACATAAACACTTTTTGTCACTTAAGACAGTTACTTTCATAATAGGATGTTAGTAACTAACAAGAAAGTTGTTATCTATATGTATATTATATATATATATATATATATTTCATTTTTCTAGTTCATTGAGATTAAAGAAGATATTCCAAAATATATTGAATAGTTACCGGGCGTAGATAAATTGCAAACCACAGTTTCAAAATCACAAACTAAAAAGAAAAAAAAATCTTCTTAAATTGTAGATGGTCATGTGGTTTTAAAGTTTGAGAGTGTTTAAGAGGAAAACATGTGATGTTATTCTCATGTCCCAAAGTGATAGCAGTCATATCCATCACATAGATCCCTTTGAAGGCCTCTCACTCTTTCTCTCCTTTTCAGCCTATAAAACACAACATATGGACAATGATGTTGACTAATTATGATAAATGATGATTTATCATCTTACGATTGATGATGATTATCATGCTGGCTTTGATTCCACAAATGGATGAAACATTGAGAGTAACATTTGTATCACAAGAGAACCTAATTTGTTAAATCCAAATTCTATCAACTGAAGAACGTTTTTGGTAAAAGGAAAATACACAAGTGATATGCTGTGAAAAGATATCAGGATCTAGCAGAGTGAGTATATTATTTGGGATCAATAAGCCTAACTCAAATTGATATAAGAGGTCACTTACCAGTACTCTAAACATGAAAATGAAAATGGAAGAGACGTGAAGAGTCTACAACTATTATATTATATGAGTAAGAAAATTTGTTGGAATCATTAACGAACAAGGTTCTAGTTTGAGGAGGCTACTTTATATTTACTTGATGAGGCAATCCAATATTCCGTTTTCACAGCTTCGACCTGAAGAAAACCAATTGTTAAAAGATGAAAATCCTTCATACTTGAATATGTCTTACAACTACTGTATGTCATCATTTCACACTTTCGTATACTCATTTTTGCCAATAGTAAAACAAAAATCAAAGGAGCTAGTATAATCAGCTTGAATCTAATCTCTAACTATCTACCGGTTGGTAGAAGGATGTAGTAACTTTTCACTGATGAGCACAAAAACAAAAACAGATGATTAGAGGTTTCTTATCATAATTAAGGACAGTTTCACAAGAAAACATAACATAGTGAGTGTATTATTGGGTATCCATAATCAAATCAATCACTGTCACTGTCAGTGTCAGCTTTAATCAAATTGAGATAAGATGTCACTTACGGAGTATTTCTCCATATCTATGGTGTATATTCAAAGTTCTCAATCTCTGTCAACTTCATTTTGTGTTCCAAAAACTTATAATAGCTAGATTCCTATGATTGAGTAGATTTAGATACGTCGTCGGAGGTCTTCCCTACACCGGCGACTGTGAGTTCGGTAGCGAAAGTGTATTTGAGAACGATGATTTCAGAGATCGATCGATGCTTGAAGTAGATGACGGCAATTTCAGAGAAAATTTCGAAACTAAACGAATTGGAAAGGAAAAGATCTTAGATTTTTGGGTCAAATTCTTGTATACCCCTCCTCTTACAAATCCTTCTTATAAAAACTAATTTCTTATTAATTTTTCAAAAATCCAAAACTTAGTTAAAGACGATTTAACCCTACTCATTCCAAAGATATTACTCCACACAACCTATTCATTTCTTTATTTCTCTCTCTTTCACGTGTCTTTTTTCCTCTTCTTTACTCTGTTTCTTTTACACTTCCTCTTCATTTTTTCCTTCATGTTTTTCATTCTTTGTTTACTCTCATGTATAATATTTAAATTAGAAATTATGATAACAAATCAAAACTCTTAGTAGAAAAATTATATACCTAAAATTAGAATTAAAAACACTAATAATTCATTAGTAATAAACGTGTTTGTAAAAACTCATTAAAATTCTAGGTCCGAAAATGAACTACATCAAAATTAATGAATTTTGTTAATTTTGGTCTCCTCAATTTAAATATGGTATTCGTTTTTCAATTAATTTATAAATCTCAAGATCTTTCTATACATATATAGATTGCTAAATATGGTGTTTGAAATCAAAGTCTGTCATCGATGAACTTTAAGCTTATGTTGTATCTGTATACAAATAGGTACAAATAGATATAACTATAGCATTTGGTATAACTCGATATCACTATAGCCGTTCATTTATCATAGTTTAATTAAAAATCATGACAAAAATTATATCCAATCGAAGCCCTTACAACGAGGATTACAAATCTACAAACATAACTAAAAAACACTTATATATATATGTCCGTAAAACCTCTTTAAAATTCTAGGTCTGAAAATTTACTATGCCAAAATCGAATAAATTTTTTGGGTTTTGTTAGTTTTGGTTTCGTGAGTTCAAATATGATTTCAGTTTTCCATTATTCGCTCTAAAAACATGTCAATCTAAGTTCGAAATTTGAGAATTAGAACTTTAAAGTCAAATTCCGACTAATTTACATAAAATTACAAGGTGAAATTGGTATCATTAGATTATATATCTCAAGATCTTTCTATACTTATATAGATTGTTAAATATGCTGTTTGAAATCAAAATCCGTCATTAATGAACTACAAGCTTATGTTATGTCCATGTACAACTAGGTACAACTAGATATGACTATAGCATTTAGTACAACTATTATAAATATAAGATTTTCATTTATCATAGTTTAATTATAAAATATAAATACTATTGGATTTTGTTAATCTTGGTCTCCTAAGTTCAAATATAGTCTCGGATTTTTGAAATTCACTATAAAACTCTGCCAATTTTAAGTTTAAAATTTAAGAACTAGTATAATCAGTATAAGTAACTAAAATTAGTATAGATGTATGTATAATTAAATATAATATTATACAACAAAATACAACTATGAATAATTATATCAAAAATAGTTTTACTGATGAATAAATTATTTAATTTTAATTAATTTAATTTTACTGTATTTAATTTAAATGAGTTTGATAAAATTACATATAAAATGATAATGAAGTATCTTATGTACAATTGGATACAATTAGGTACAACTATGGTCTGCATATAATAGTAAAATACAACCGTCAAAACAAACATGTCAAAAAGATATTAATAAAATTTAGCCGCCAACAATACACATAGTTGTATTCAGATTTTCAGTTGTACAAAGTTGTTCATAGTTGTATTTTCGTCATATAATAGTATATTTAGTTGTACATGCATTTACACTAATTTTAGTTAGTTGTATCGGTGATATTTGAAAATAATAATGTATTAAGAGAAGTCATGTATAATTATTTTTTTTTATTAAATATGTTATTTGTCTTTTTCATAAAACACATGTTAATATTCACACATTAACCATAAAAGTATATGGTAGATGATGTAAAGTAGGATGATCTCAAATTTTATATGGTTTTAGTTTATAGGTTATGTAAATTTAGTAATTTATATAAAATGTTATTAAGAAATGGACTATAATAATCTATCATTATTAATTTGTCATTTTAAATTCTATATAGTTGTACTCAAATTTTCAGTTGTAGATAGTTATTCATAGTTGTATTTTCGTTTTATAATAGAATATTTAGTTGTACATGTATCTACAATAATTTTAGTTAGTTGTATTGATGATATTAGTCAATTATAGTGTATTAAGAGAATTTGGGTATTATTATTTTTGGTTAAAGATGTTATTTGTGTAATTCTCATGAAGCATATGTTAATATTCACACATTAACCATAAAAGTATATGTTAGATGATGTAAAGTAATGGATTGTGTTAAAGTTTAGATGTTTTAGTTTCAAACTTAAACTTATAGAGATTTAGAGCGAATCTTGAAAAGTCAAGACCATATTTGAACTCAAGACAACAAAATTAACAAATCTCAATAGTTTTTATTTAATTTGCATAATACATTATCAGATATAAAACTTGAAAGATAATTTACGGACATATACATTAGTTTTTTTTAGTTATGAATGTAGATTTGGAATCCTCTTTGTAAGAGCTTCGATTTGATATATAATTTTTATAGTTTATAATTAAGCTATATAAATGAAAATGCTATAGTTATACATTGTTCTACAAGTTGTACAAAATGCTATAGTTATATGCAGTTATACCTAGTTGTACCCGATAGAAAATAAGCTTGAAGTTCATCAATGGTGAATTTTGATTTGAACCACCATATTCAACAATCTATATATGTATAGAAAGATCTTAAGATATATAATCTAATTGTACTAATTTGGTCTCATAATTTTATGTAAACGAGTCGGAATTAAAGTTTGAAATTTTAACTCTCAAATTTAAATTTTAAATTGACAGAAATTTAGAGCGAATCTTGAAAAACCGATACCATATTTGAACTCGGGAGACCAAACTTAACAAAGCCCAATAATTTTTATTCGATTTTGGCATATATCATTTTCGGAGCTGAAACTTTAAAGAGGCTTTACGGATACATAGATTAATGTTTTAAAATTCCGGTTGTTTTTTTGGAATCCTCGTTGCGGGGGCTTCGATTTGATATACAATATGTCATAGTTTATTCAAGTTGATATTAATACCTATAAATGAAAAATAACAACAATGAAGGAGATAAACAACGATGAAGAAGAAGAATAAATTAATATTTTTATTTTTTATATTAGTTTATTTATTAAAATAAGTAAGGCTAATATGGACAAACACTAAAATCATTAATGAAAGAAGGGTATGTTGAATAAAAAGGGACATAAGTGAATTTTTTCACTTCATTAAAGGTTTCTAAGAAATTGACCCTAGATTTTTAGATTCTTGTTTGTTATCTAAAATAGGGGGTATAATGGTCTTTTACCTATCAAAATATTGATAATAGTGGAACTTGTTGGAATGTATAGTAAATCTGAAATTGAATTACTTTTTAATGGTATTTTAGAGAATAACTATAATTTTAAAAGTTATTAACACATAAGAAATAAAAATCTTATGAGAGTTAAATAAATAAACATAAGAAAATAGATGAAAAAGTAGTTAGTACATCACAAAGAAAAAAACAATAAGAAATTAAGATATTATTCAAATTTAACTCTTAAAATAGATAAAAGATAATTATATAATCAACACATTTTTTAATGTAAATATGAAATTAGAAAATTAGATATAATCAATAAACTTTCTACATTCTTTTCTGAATTTTCTGAAACTTTTTCTTATAAATATTTCAATGTAATTTGAATAATTTGAATAATTTAAATAATTTTACTTTTTTATAGGCGAATTGCTCCTTACAAAATTATTAGAAAAGAATAAAAATCACAAACTAACAATTCATGAAACTTCACCACCAGAAACATCATCAGAATATATCGACCTGACAAGTGTGGAAGAGATTCACAAAAATAAAAACCTAAAAAAAGAGAAAAAAGTGTAATTAGCTAAACTATTTGTCTCCCTATTTGCTTCTCTATAAGCATGGACAACTTTGACACTCCAGTTTTTTTTGAGGAAGTCGTGGAAAAAATGTACTATGAACGATAGAGGATGAGTCTCACTTATACCTCCATTCAAAAACTCGACCACAATTTTAGAATTCACCTCGAAAATCACTCTCCCATTCAAAAACTCTGCATCTTCCTGTTTCCCCGAAAATATATCCACATCTCTACTTCCAACCCCCACCATACACCAATCGTAAATAAAGTAGACCAACCGCCACCCTTCAGGTTCGTAAATAACAATTCTGATAGAGATTGATGAAAAGAACTCACCTTGCTTCTGCCTTGGTACTATCCTTATCCAAATTCCTAGCGTAGATGGACAATCACGAAGTACATAGATAATTGACTCCTCAGCTCCTTTACACAGTCAAAAATCGAAGACGAGCCAAATCTCCTCCTTACTCGTTCCTGAGCCATCATAATCACTTGGTTCGCCACCTGCCACAAAAAGATCTGAACCCTCTCATGTACTTCGACGCTCCAAATTCTATCAAACAAGTTAACACCAGCTTGTAATATGTCATCACGGGTCAAAAGAGTATAAGTTAACTTCACTTAGAACATGCCATCTCTATTCCATATCCATGAAGTGCATTCCTTGGAATCGGTAACAAGGTCTAACACAAACGCATTCATTCTTAACAATACTGTTGAGAAAACAAACTAAAACTAAACCTGAATCAACAACTACATAGAACTCTTTAGCAAGAACAATCAACCAATTAGCCTAAGCACAACGAAAATCAATCTAACTAAAAAATAAGTTAACCAACTTAATTTTAACATAATCAATTGAACCTTAACGTCTCCTTGAACCTTGAATAAGATCGAACAAATTGAAGAGGAGAGAGTTGACTTTTCTCGAGGTTGACTCTTCAGATGGGCCAAAATCAATTTGAGCCTATTCGAATAATAATAAGGCCAGAAGTTTATTTTATCCGAGCCCAACAAATACATAATATGGCAAAAAATTGGCTAACAATTGGCGATTCCATCCACCAGATACTTTCCAATATTCTCTAACATACTTTTTCATTTCTCTCTCTAGGACCAATGTATTAGATACCTGATAAAGTGGAACCTGCAACAACCACCTATCCTTCCAAAATTTCACCTAACATCCATCACCAAGAACCTAACCCATCCACTCAAAGATCACGCCCTTCAAAGCCAATAGAATATTCTTCCATGTCACAGACCAATAACCTCGAACTCTCATCTTGTATGTCAATTTTAATATTTTCACCCAAAGACTGTATTCCTATTCAACAACCGCCATCCAAACTTAGATAATAAGGCTTTATTCATCTCATTCGCTTTTCTTAGATCCAATCCTCCATCAGCCTTAGGTCTACAAAGCTTATCCCATCCCAATAGATGCATTTTTCTCTTCTCTCTTGTACTCTCCCAGATGATGCAGTTTATCTCCTTCATCGTATGTGCAGGTAACATAATAGAACTGCATTGGTAAGTGTAATTCTTCCGGTCATCGAAAACGTTTTTTCTTTCCAACCTGCTAGCTTTGTTGATATTCTTTCTAATATTTTCCGTAACGTATGCGTTTGTGAAGAACATGCATCCCTAGATATTTTCTTCAGTTCTTGGTCCCTACGATCCCACTCTTCGCACTTATATTATGTTCCAACTCCCTTGATACATTTTTCGAAAAGTTGCATTTCATTTAAATATTTTTACTTAATAAAGTTAATTTCTTATAATTAAACATAAATTTTAATAATTCTTAGTTAAGTATATATTTATACAATTACTATTTTTTAAAATTAATATATATTATTATATCCACATATTATACTTTTTTCCAAATACATTAAAAAATTGGATTTTAAATATTTATAAAAAATAGTACTTTTAGATAATTAAAAGTATGTAGAATGTTTGAATCTTTATTTATTTTGGTAGTATTTTCTAAAATTACCCTTAAAATAATTAATTATAAACCATAAAATTGGTACGGCAGATTCGAGTTGTTTATGTGGTCAATGGTAGATTCGACCTCCTTCTATCTAATTTCACTGTTTCATCCTTCCTGGATTGGTCAGTCAATTTGATCCTCAGGTTCTTCGGATTCTTTGCTGTGATCTATCCCTCAAAAATATAAATTACCCCTGATTGAAGAGCGATGATGCAGGAGCAGCAAGATCGAATTGTGGATGAAACAGATCTGGAGTCATTAACAAACGCTTCTCGTAGAGACAATCATCGATATTCAGGAATGGTGAGACAGAAAGCATATATATTCGATGGTGATGGTAAATACTTTAACAAAGAATGGGATCTTGCAGAAGGAACAGGGAAAGAGTTTTGTTGGTATCATGTAGAATTACCAAAAGGAAACCAGAAATTATCTCATTACGCACAACATCTTATAGATGCTCTTTGTCCACCATTGAAGTTACAAGACATTCTTTCTCTTGTGAGTAATGGTCCCTTTTGTGGTCATGTAGATGGAGCACTTGTCTTTAGAGTTAATTCACCTGGTCCTGCTTCAAGTAGTTTTACATTCAAGATTGCTGCTAGGATCACTGAGAATTCTGTGATTACTGTCTCTTTAGGAAGAGTTCCTAGGCTTGGATTTTCTCCTATTGGTCAATCACTTCTCTCTGAAGTACCTAGTGTTGATTCTCCTTCGTATTATCATGGTGAGCCTAAGGAAAGAAGTGGTATTGTGATTGAAGAGCATGTTCTTGAGTTCTTGTTGACAATGAATCACTCTGAGGAAGCTGATAATCCTGTACCAACTTCTGTATCGAATCTTGTTGTGCATATTATTGATACACATGTTGATCAGATTCAGGATGTTGTTACTAAACTTGAGATGGAATTAGATGCCGTCGAACTTGAAATGGATCGAGGTAACAACCTTCAAACGGGTTTGATTCTTATAAGGAAAATCATGATTTTGACATTTGTTCAACTATAGGTGGATTTGCTATGAAGAAACAAATGTTGGATGATAGAAGATTCCCAAAATTGCATCTCAACTTGCAGCGTCTTTTGCAGGTACCCAAGAACATTGTTTTTGTTCTTATAGGTAGGCCTGGACTTTCGGTTAACCGTTCCGTTACAGTTAGTATAGTTAGGGTGATATAAAATCCATTATATTTTGGTTTCGGTTGGTTTGGATATCTATAGGTTTCGGTCGGTTTGGATACTGAATTTGAAAACAAAAAAATAACCAATTAACCAAAAATAGCATATATATAACAACCGTTTTCAGTACTATAGGGTTTGTACTATAGTTCTCGATTGTTAATAGAAATCAGTGGATTGTACAGATAAAATCGAATTTTCAGTTCGGTTACGGGTTTCTGCCCATGCTTTCTAAAATTTGTTATCGTTTAACATGATTAGGTGATTGCACATGGAGAACAAGTGTTTCCTAGGGTAAAGGAAAAATGTAAGCCTTGGTTTCTAGCCGAAGACAACAATTCCTTGGAAGAGTTGATTGGGCGGTTAAGACGTATAAAAGAGAATGTAGGATTCATTGCAAACCGTGTCACTGCAATCCAAGCTGGTCTAGATAGTTGGCAAGCCGAACAAATAAACCGAAAGCTTTATTACCTCTCCTTTCTTTCCATCATATTCCTTCCTCTATCAATCATAACTGGAGGTTAAAAACATCTCTCATAATTTAGTCATGGAAACACTATAAGTAATTGATCTGTTTTGTTGTTGTTGTTGTTGTCGTCGTCAGTTTTTGGGATGAACGTTGGAGGAGTTCCTTGGACGGGACAAGACAAACCGGAATTAGGAGACGGATTCAGAAATGTAATGTACATCTGTCTTATAATGTTGGTTCTAGTATTGGCTTGCTTTGGTTTTCCGGCGTTATATAGTCGGATAGTTTCTTGGTGGAGGATTAGAGATATGAAAAGAAGTTGGTCTCTTAACCGAAGATCATTCCATAAGAGACCAAATATTGTACAAGAAAGAAGAGGCTACCTTAGGCTCTAAACTAATCTCACTTCTCGTTTGTGTACTTTACTCATTTGCACACATTTAAACATATCTCATTCTCTTCTTTTCTATTTTTTTTTTTTTTTTTTTAAAGTAAAACTACATTGTTGTGTTGCTATCTTCTTATTTCTTAATTTTTTTCTGTATTTTTTTCGTCTCATACAACTTTCTTTGCATTAAATCAAAGGAACAGACAATCCCATTAGGGGAACAAACAAATCCATTATGTATTTTCTAATTGGTTCATACAAATTATGCATCCTTTCTGTAGTTGAGATGACCAAAATCAAAACGTGAGCGTATTTGCATTTCGGACCGTATTTGTGCTGTTTTAAAATCATAACAAGACCGTAACTCTAAACGGTAATAGTTGAATGTAAACTTTATGACTGATATCACTAGCCCCTAAACTTTGTCAATCTAATTTTTTTCTCTCTAAACTTTGAAGTTACTTAATTTCTCATCTGAACTTAGATTGCCGCTTATCAGACCCCCTTAACTATTCGTTCTCATCATTTTATCCCCAAATGATTTTGAATATTAATATTCTATTTAAATTATAAAAGCGATAACAAATCGCGTTTTGTTTTAACCCAATAAATCTTACTTTACAATATTTTAAATATTAACTCTTACTTTTAATATTATTTTTAAACTAATACAATAAAACTATTTTTAAATCAATTAAGATAATAAAAATACTTTATCATATTATAATATTTAATAATATTTTAATTAAATAATAAATTAAATATTTTATAATATCTAAGTCAAATGATAAAATAAAATAAAAAATAAAATATTTTACAATATTTTATAATATTATAAAAATATTATAAAATATAATAATAATAAATTAACTTAAAATATTTTTAATATTTAAAAAGAATATTAGTTAAATATCTTATAATATTATAATACTATTAATTAATGTATAATATTTTAAATAAATTAAATATTTAATATTTTATAATATTTTAAATCAGTAAAAAATTAAAATATTAAATTAAATATTTTTATAATATTTTAATTAAAATAATACATTAAATACTTTATAATATTATAATATTTCAAAATAATAAACTGAATTAAAATATTTTAATATTAAAATCAGAATATTTAATTTATTATTTTAATTGATTTTAAATTATTTTTGTTGTATTAGTTTAAAAGTAATATTAAAATAAGATTTAATATATAAAAGTATCTTAACGTAAGATTTATTAGGTTAAACCAAAACCCGATTTGTTGATTTTATATTTTAAATAAAAAAATTAGTGTTCAAAATCGTCTGAGGGGATAAAATGATGAGAACAAATAGTTTAGGGAGTCGGGTAAGGAGCAATTTAAGTTCATGTGGGAAATTAAAGAGCTCCAAAATTCAAAAAAAAAAAAATTGGATAGACAAAGTTGAGGAGAGTTAGTGAAGTGAGCCCTAAACTTTATGATCTTGAAGATCTTTAAAACACCATCTAAGAATTTCATACCTCTTGGCTACATGTATTACCATACATATAAAGCCTTAAGTATAGCACCAACCACGACCGCATGCCCAGGCTTTGCTTCCGTATGTTGCCGCCTCCAACGAGGTACTACGAGAAAAAACCCCTTCATATCTTTCCTTCAGGAGGCAATAGGAGATACCCACCGTAGGAGAAGATAACTTACAACGACTATAACAAAAAAATTAGCGAGAAGTTGCTTCTCAATTTCAAGGAAATATCTGTATTAAACTAATTTCTTCGGAGTAACCATAATACCAACACGAATTCCAGTTGATCATTGCATAATGAGCTGCAAGCTCAAGCCCCATGGGTAATAAACAAATTTATACCGGTTAAGTTGAAGAAGATAACGAAAGTAACCAACTCTTTGTGTCATTAACTAAAAGAAGAATTATTTGGAACATATCACAACTGAGAGATTACCACATTACATCAGAGAGATTAACAAAGGAGAAAAAACCCATAAAGTGGCAAGCTTACCAAAAATATAGCTGACACCATAAAGCTGAAGAGTTTTCAATAATCCCGCTTGCCAGTGCAGTTGTTTAGCCATTACAAAAGTCCATATGCACAAGAAGATGAGTAACAATAAACAGAAAAGAAAAGTAAGAACATGAAAATTAAAGATAAACTCTTGTAGTATTCTGCAGTGATGATCAAATTAAAATGGTTCACACGCTTATCACAAACTCTGCAATGATAAGTTGTATATGAAGATCTACATAAGAAATATTCTTAATGTTGAGCAAAGATAGAACTTTCTTGATATTTAACCACGTAACAACAAATTTCCAAAGCCTATAAGAAGAAATATTTCACCTCGACTTCACACATGCTACAATAAAACATCCCATCCTGCTTATCTTCTTCTCAAGAGATTCATTTCTTCCACTGCAATACCTACAAAGCAATGCACAACGCGAGCAAAGCAAACACAGGAGAAAATAATCTTCTTGATAATCCTAATTTTTTTTTGTTAGTATCATTTTCTAGATATTGTACAGATGTGTTGGCATGAGACTTAGCACCAGTAAAGAAAGGCAACCTCAATAGTGCTTAGCACTAGCCCAAGACCGTAATAACCGAGAACCTGAAAGAACCAAGAGAATTTCTAAGTATGATGAAAAATATGGAAGAACTCTCAAAAGGATTTAGAGAACTTTGAGTAGAACACTCTTTCTTTCTTTAAGAAAACTTT